>JAQFXY010001163.1:0-12334 GCA_034693865.1 Ceratophysella sigillata | reverse complement strand
CACGTCCTGAGAGGAAAAGGTACTCCCTAATTTGGAGCGCCATCTGAGATTCCTCATACACACTAGAACCCTCCTATTGTGAAAATTAAAATATCTTGATTCCAGGTTCTCCAAAACTGTGTTGGGAGAAGTAATGAGAATTTGTAAAAAATCAAAAACGCCGACTCTTTAATCGCTCTTTTCGCATCCGATTCCCACGAAATTAAAATTGAGTGTGTATTTCTCTTTTTCAGATTGGAGAAGTGTCCATGATTATTTACTTAGAAGTTTGTGTGGCCGACATGCGGAGTCGCTCGGAAGGTTACGGCGAACTTCCCAGAGTCAACCGGTACCAGGCTGATGCGGGAAAGCGACTCTTTGAGCGGGAAATGTTCCAATTCCAAACGCTTGGATCAGAAATTCTCAAACAGTTTCCCACCAAGGTTTTTTGATATTTCAAAAGTAGTTTTTGATTGATTTTCCTGTTTCTGTGTCTCTGAATTACGCCCTCGTAAGTTTACCACTGCGTCCATTTTCTTTCTTTGAAATTTTGTTGTCCAATAAAGGTTGGCCGAGGTTCTTACAGGCATATTGTATTTAACTGCATGTAACTGTTGTGTTTTTAAACGTAGATTTTCTTTTCGAACATTCTACACAGGCCTTGAACTTGCTTTTTTACTGCGCTATTTGCATGAATGCAATATCTCTGTTAGTTCTGCCGTTGTTTGGATCTTCAGCTAACCAGTAAACTTATGCCCTCAACCCAACATGTCTGATTCTAATTACTACCATTAACGGTTATGAAATAATTTTCCGATTATAATTGGGTTCTAATTAATTGAATTTTCTATATTTATTTCTTAGTAGACTGTCCATGCGCCTAAATCAGCAGGAATTATCTGGTAGTCCCTATTGTTGCTTTTGTTCTGTATTGAATATTTTATGAAGTAGTCGCTGTAGCTCAATATGACATGACAATGAATACTAAATACATGTATCAATCCAGGTGGCCAAGTTTGATGCTGAATTGGGGTCGGATGAGCTCTACGTCAGGTGCGTGGAGTCTATTGACTTCATGCTGCGTCAACTGGGACTCAGGGTTCCTTCCCGGAGCCCAAACCCCAAGCGGAAGTTCAAGAAGCCGGACTTTTTGGAAATCATTGAGGACGTTCGGCTGCTTGGCCACAAACGGAGTTCGACTGAGCCTAGCAGCACCCTGTCCAGCCATTCCTGGCCTTTGCTCACTTCAACTCAGGAGCTTCCTCTCATTGGCAAATACAACTTTGAAAATTCAACGGCCACTGGTCACAAAGCCAAAGGTCGCTCCAAGAGTATGTAGGCCCTTGGGCTCCTTGGATTTCACAACCCTCCATTCACCACTGCACACCGTCTCAACCGCTTCTTTGAGCAACGTATTTTGTTCACCATTCTCTCTTGATGTATGGCTGGAAGGGAAAAGGGAAATATGCTTGGCGTATTTATTTATCCAACAGACTTTGCATGCCTGTGCCTAAGCAATTCCTTTTAATGATTTCTTAAGAGATTCATGGAATATTTTAAGAATCAGAAGTAGATCGGAAACGCAGCTCAAGTGTTTTCGGGTCATGAATCATCTCCGCGCTAACAACTGACTTGATTGGATTTCCTTATGCACTCTCATTCAAACGGGCAGTCTTATGCTCCTCTTCTATAATGGCGTGAGTTTCTATATTTCTAGTCGTGTATCAAGAGAGAATGGTGTATCTATTAATTAGCAGTACTTACTTCATAGAACTTGGAAATCGTGAGTAATTAGATTAACTGATTCGTTGATTTATAATATCCGAAATAGTCATTATGTTCAAGTTCGGTTACTTCAAATATAATATGCTTAAATAATTAGGATTAAATAATTATATAAACGTAACGTTCGATGCGCATTCGATTAAATCAAAATATCGTTTGAAGTTTGGCAGGTATCAGGTCAGTTGTCAGTTCAGTGTTGAACGCATGGATTATTTCAATTGCCGATAGGGCCGTATGCTTCCTTGGTCGTGAATCGTGAAAGCCGGAATATTAAATTCTGATACGTTAGTTCTAACTTAACATTAATGTCCTTGAGTTTAGCACATATTTAACATAATTAACAGGAAGCATGTGCTTCTTGTATTCCTTGACGTATGCCATAAGGTTTATATAAGTAATTTTAATATTAGATTCAAATCTATATGCTTGACCTATTGAAACGGTTTCTGCGTTCTTGATATTTTCAAATCTTAAAATAATATTATTGAATTACTTAGTTCTTTTGAAAGTTGCATGTCGCTTCCTATGCTCCACAACGATTTGCTTGAGAAGCTGTATGTATTCTGCGTATTAAAAATATGAAGTGCAATATCTGGTGATAAGTTTTGTTTAGTAAATGCCCATTTGATCGGATCTTAAGTAATGGATGTGTTAATTATCTTAGCTCAATCTGAGAAACTCATGACTTCTGTATGTGGAAGACATTTGATTTTTAAATAAGTACGCTAATGTAAAGTCCAGACCAAGTGTTACTAGTGCAAGTGTGTGCAGATATGAATAGTGTAATTAAAGCCTTTTTCCTTATCATGTTGTCGAAATGTTGTCTAAGGTATCTCAGCTTTCATTCTCTTCAAAGTTCCAATCTGAATTGACTAGAATGTAGAGTTAATGTGAGCGAAGATAATTTTTGCACATGCTTATATTTTAGTTGGCTCCAGTTACTTGATTAGAATAGTATTATCAACGACCCATTGTCTCGACTTCGATCTCAGCAGTAATATTGGGATTTCTGTAGTGCGAGGGTCTGATGCCAAGCACTTTAGTCTGCACAGAAATGATTTATTAATGTACACAGTGGATCTTGTACATAATGGCGTTAGCTAAAGTGAAAAGTAAAATAACTATCGGAGGATACGCTGATGTAGTAATTTTTGGCTCTCGGAATACTGTTTACTCTATTTACTGATGTAGATACGTATTAGAAATATACACATGCAATCAGGGTTTCGACTTTCTATCAATCGTTAATTATCACCTGATAAAAAATATGATATTTATCATTTTCTATCACCCCACACGTTGGATAATAAATGATAGAAATTATTTTAACCTAAAATGAGCATTTGAACTTAAAACTTTATTTGGAAAACAATTTAAAAGGGATAAGTTTCGCACTTGACAAGTTGAAATTGGGAATTGAATTTTTGATAATTATCGATAGAAAATATGTAAAGTGGTAGAAAGTCGAAACCCTGCATGTAATATTATTTGCAGCGGTTTTGCTGGGGATAACAATATAGCCACCGGTGGTAGTAGTATTAGCAGTACAACTTACTGAAGCCTGTCGCACAGTTGATTTTGATAATACGTTTTTTGATTTTAAATTTTCCTTTATTGTTCAGCTTATATAACGGAATAATTTAGTTTTCAATTTTTTCCCTTTTCAAGGTTATACTAAATGGTCCACTTTATTTACGCGTACAGATATGTAGTAATTATTTAAGCCTTTCCAGTTGAATTATTATGATTTGTAAAATTAACTATAATACGTATAATTGAAGAAGAAAAGGCCGTAGCACGTTATTAACCCCACAACATAAGTCCCACAACAATACGCCCCACACTACAATAAGCCCAACACAACAATAAACCACGCAACAATAATAGCCTATTTAGGTTAGTTTAGGTCTCCGAAACACCCGCTGTCAATATGGGGCATATTGTTGTGGGGTTAAAGGCATGGAAGGGAAAACGCTAATGGAAATTAACGGACCCAAGGCTTTTAGGGTGCTTTTCGCTTGATTCCTCTCGATCTGGGGTGCGAAGATGGTTCTACTTTAGGCGGCGGAAGCAGCCGACGGAAGAGCAGAATATGCGGTTCTGCGAACAATACAACAAGTAATAATTAGTAAATGCTCAGAATCACTCCGGCCATCTAATCTGCAGTGCGAAGAATCTGACGGATCTGACCATTTAATGTCTTTTTTATGTTTGTTCTCGCTAAATTGATCCGAAAATCACAAACTACAATTCCGGATCCCAAAAACGTTTGACACAGATCCGGAATCAAATTATCGGGCAAAATTCGGATTCTTAAAGAAGGCACATTTATGTAACCTAGGAAATGGAAATTGCTCGTAATGCAAATGATAATTTCATAGATAAATTAAGTTGTCATTCAACAATAGTAAATAATATACCCATACCCGGTCGATGGAGCATGAAATGCTCCCAGTCTCCACCCTGCCTCACGCCTGCAGCTTTCCACTCCGACTCACTCAGGAGCCGATCGCGCGGTATTCCTTTGAAGACGTCAGTTGGCAAAATGACATGGCTGGAATTGAATTTCAACGTATAAAACATTGATTAATTAAATATTCATAGTGTGCTATGGAGAGAGATATTATTGTAGATTGTAGTGTGCATTAGAGTAGTATCTCACCGATATTCGTAGATTTTGTCAGCATAGATGGCGGAATAGAAGATCTCTTTATTGGAGGTCATGCCCATGCTGACCTGAGCTGACCTTGAGCCGCGTCAGACGACGGAGCAGTCCAGTTGTTTAGTTTGGCGCCAGAAGTGCTGATATGTTGGTTGATGAGCTGCAAGTGATACTTTATTACGCTCAAGTGCAGAGCTTCTAGTCACTAAAATTTAATGGTGTAGAATAAATAAGCTCAAAAGAAAGCAGGAGTAGTGATTAGGCTTGGGTAGAAAAAAACGCATTATACTCCAGACAGACGCCAACTCGGAATACAATACAAAATACAGCTACCTAACCTAACTTCATATGTATCAGAAGTTGGCTGGTCCCAATTTCCAGGATTGAAATTATTGGCTTGACTCCCACATTCCCCGTCGTGCCTTGTAGCTTGTAGTTACCATGTAGCCTTTCTCTACTAGACCAACCTGCTATGTACTGTACCACTACGCAAAGGAAATACGAGATACCCATAGTGTCCTCGTAAGCCATTTGGTTTATATTCATTCAATTGTGTTAGCAATTTTGGAGAAGTTGCTCACAGCAGCCGAGCCTGAGCGAAGGGGACAGTAAATTGAGTACAGCCAAGTATTGAAATGGAGCCTCTCTCATGACTGGTCAACTGGCTCTGAGCTCCTCTGCGTTGCGTATCTCGATTTCGATTAGAATCGAGCTGAATCAGCAGGCGAATATGACGTATCGTCTCAAGAATCTCTCCATTGTCTATTTCCAGTAATATACAGACAGGGAATATTCGTCTTACAGTGGGAAAAGATGTCCCCAACTAAAGTGAGCTGGAGTGAATCGCTGTAATTATAATTGCAGGGGATTCTTGTTCAGGTCGGATCGGAAATCGGAATCCGGTCTGTTTGCTGTAAGCAGTACTGCACAATACAGGATAGGCCTGGTGCAGCACGACTGAATTGACAGAGGCTGTGGAGTTGGCTTACCGGAGCAGACGTCGTCCTTGGTAAACTCGGAGAACGCAAATGTTAATCGTGTCATCAAATTGCTCAACTTTGCTTGTTGAGGTCAACTAGAAGTTTTTCAAGGGAAATTCAAACTCTGCCGCCCGACTCGGACTGACATGTTCTTCATGCTTCATGGAACGTTGGCCTTCTGCATGCAGAGTCGCAAAGGCGGCCAGGTTTGAATTTCTCCGTTAAGCCAATAAGTGCGCTGCCTGCTACATAATTACATACCTAATTTCTACGTGCAAGTGGTGGAATCAAGCTAACAAAAGTGTCATTTTAGCCTTCTTGGTCTGACATCAGGGTACTAAACGGCACTACTGTAATATGGAAGCTGTTGGACTGTAGTAATAGGCGCATATCATAAACTATTGTTTCTTCAAAGTGTGTAGATTCATTCCAAGCCAGTGGCAGCCATAACCAGCCGAGCTCTCAAAATTACGCTACTACATATAATACCCAGGTCTAATGCACTCCAATATTCTCCATTTCAGGGAACTTTCGTTGGAACGTCGTCTTGGGAATACAAAATGTGGACTACGCTCTTGTACGTTGCCGCGTTCACAATGTTGATTTGGTTGGTTTGGAATTGTGTTCTTGGTCCAGTTCAGGACGCAGATCAAATGACAAATGAGAAAATGAAGCCCCGCAGAAACGTGAGTAGAAGTCATATTAAAGTCGCATCCTTCGCTACTCCAAGCTTTCCGGTTCCTATTTCCAATTTTATATCTATCATCTATCACAAATAAATCTGTTTCTGTTTGTTTGTCAGCTGATAGCTAAGGTGAATAATGATACGGAAACTCCGAATCGGTTTATCGACGAAGTTAATGACAACAACCCTTTGCTGCTGCAGAAACGTCGCAGAGCTCGACTGGTCAAAGTTCGTCGAGTTCTGTTCCCTCCAAAAGGTCATTCTGACGGAGAATTCGAGCTTTCCGAATCATTGCTAGAGGAAATGGCCGGATATTCGCTAGAACAAAAGATTCGTCTAGCTCAAAAGAAGGGCAACGTTCGAAGAGAGCTATTTCCATCAACTAGTTCTTCTGACGAAGAAATGGAGTCACAGAATTAGAGTCTGCTTGCTGTTTCCATCTACAGAAACAGAATCTACTCAACTCAATCAGTCTATTAAGTGTATCTACATAAAATATGTGTTAATATAGAATTCTCCTGTTGAGATGATATTTTAGGATCAATAATCATTAACGAACGAGCAAAATTGTTTGCTTGGACATAATGGTGGAAATAGAATTAAATGAGTTCCTTAGAATAATGTTGGTATCAGATAGCAGTACTGTTCAAAGCCTTATGAAGTTTAAAGTCTATGTAGTGTAACCACTTAAGAGTGTATAGATATGTAGAGCGCCAGAGCAGAGTGGACAATACTGCAAAGATTCAGACACTAATGAACGGAGGATGTAGTTCTATGCAACACCATTAGAAACTCACACTCTAAACAATTGTCAAGGAAAATGTAAGTACGCATAGAAGAAAAAATTAAAATAAAGCTAAAAACAGTTTGAGAGTTTGTTTGGATATCTTAATTTCTGGCTATATTATTTAGAGTTTTTAAGTTGCAGCATCTTGGAAAAAGTATTGAATATTGAATGTATCAGTGAGACGTGTAGGCAAATTTTAAAACTCTTTTAAATTTAATTTTTTTAATTTTAAGCGTCAAAGTTTCAGGATTTTAAATCGTTAGAACTACATGTAGATAAGTATCAATATATAAGTGAGTTCCCTGTACAGCGTAAGTATTAAGACTGGGTTTAGACACTAAATAGTTTGATGAATGTGGACAATGTTTTCCCACTCTTTAAGAAATTAATTTAAAGCAATAAGAAATACATTAAAAATGCAAATAATTAGTTTTGAACCTCAACCCGTTCAAATTCGTTCGTTATGTCAATGACTAATCATCATTTTTTATTCCATTAAATACGGAGCCAAGCATCAGCATCAGCTTCGTCCGAGGAAGACATGAGTAAGTAACTAAATAAGTAAATGTTGCTGACACAACATAAATAGAAAAGACAGTTGGGTAAAAAATAGTGTAGTTATTGTGAGTGAATTAATGGTGGAGAGCCGTCTAAGAGCCCTGGATCCGGCTCAGGATCTCCGTCACAGCCGCATCCTCGTCTGGAATGTCCTTGTCACCCCAGCCCCAGGGTCCGCCGTGAGCATGGCCCTCCTCCTCGTGACTCCCGTCTCCTGTCCGTTGAACTCGGGCCAGTACCAAGGCCTTGGGCACGCTCTTCAGGTCATAGGCCCAGCCCACCCAAGCGAAGAAGTCCAGGAAGGCCGTCGTGACGTTGTAACGGTAGTTGCCCAACTCATCGGTCTTGTAGTCCCAAGGAAAGGTATGGTGGTAGTTGTGCCAGCCCTGCATCAAGGAAAAAAGCAAATAATCCAATTTGATTTCGGAATTTCTTAATTAGGAAAAAATCTACAAAATGTTATGTCAATATTTTTATCAAGACGTACCTCACCCACGGCCAAAATGGCAACAAGCAGATTCTCAGCCGGGTTGATGTTTCTGTTAACACAAAAAAAAAAGACAATAAGCAATTGTATTCAGAGTACAATAACAACAACTCGGATTGCGTAAGATCTCTGTACTTTCCACATTATTAGCTCTCTCGTGCATTGCGCCTGTGATGCAATTAATGACATTGTCGGAGAGTCAAGAGCGTAGTTCTACTTCAAATGATTATCGCCTTATCGAAACCTTCCACTTCAAATACAGAAACAAAGTAACAAGGCGGAATTTCTCCATGTAATTAATTGGGAAATTAAACTCTGATATGAAGTCAAGGATTAGTGCTTATATGTAGCTTTAGATATGCGTGTTGGTTATCACGTATCGTAGGGAAGGCTAGGCTTAATCTTGACTTGCAGACGCTCGGGTTTCACGTGTGCAGGTGATACGAGGAGCTAGTTTAATTTAAGCCATGACTGCATGCAAAAAGGTACAAATCAAACTTACTTGTCATATGGCCGAGAGCCCCACAAATGAGCGGCACTGTTGACCAACCAGGTCGTATGAAGATTGAAACAGTAGCGGAACTGGGTGACGAAAAACCAGGCGGCCATGAAGCTCTCACCCCAGAAGTACATAGGAACTGCTGGCGGAAGTACGAAGCAGCACAGGAACACCAGTGGCAGATAATATCTAAACAATAGAAAAAACAATTAGCATTCAGTTAATTCTGGACTTTATGCCGAATAACGTATATTTTGTTGATATGCACGATTTTAAAAGTTTTGTAGTCAGTTTACCACGCATGTTTAAAGAGCCATGTACCATGTGCTGAATAGCTAACGCTTCTCATCGTTTACATTATAATTCGCCAGTTCACAATTCCAACAAGCAATGAAAAATGCAAGTAAATAAGGAAATTAGAGATGCAAACAGATTTTAGGTTTACAATTATAAATTCTGGTAAACCTATGAAAATTACACTGTATTTGGCTCTTAAGATACTAAGGTTCGAACATATTATGCAAATCTATTTTTGAGCAGTGAGAAGAAGCGTATTGTTTCACGTACTTTTTTTGGAAGGCGACGACAGAGTCCGCTTCCAAATCTGTCAAGTCGAGTCCCTTGCCCTTCTCAATGAGCGAAGGATGCTTTCGAGACAGAAGCCAGCCAATATGAGCGAAGAAGAAGCCGCGCTTGGCATTGTGTGGGTCCGCGTGAGTTTCTGAGTATTTATGGTGAACGCGATGGTCTCGAGCCCACTCAAAAATACTGTTCTGGAAAGCGACAGTCTGGAAGAAGGCCAGGAGGATTCGGAGCGGTAGCTTGGCTTTGTATGACTTGTGGGACCATAACCTATGGCAACCAGCGGTTACTCCAATGGAACTGATCATGAATAGAAACCCAACTGCAAGGAGAAGAAGAAAATGTTGGAAAATCGATTCCTGGAATTGGATTTTTCAATTTATTGCTAAAGCCAGGATATGTTCTTATCCAATATCCAACTGGGTTTATTCAACAGGCTTTTCAAAAAATTAAATTCCAATTATGAAAGCCTAAAACCGATCAATTAGCTTTTCTTTCGATAAAATGAGACACGAACTTATACGCATATCAAGCAAATAACTATAGAATAATAATGTATATAGAAATATACATTATTAACAATTTCAAATCAACGAATCATCAGAAATTCTGTCAAATCAGTTAAAAAGAAAAATTCCCTAACCGTGCCAAAAATAACAATAAAATAATTCAAACATCCGAGATAATTACAATAATGCTGGACATACCCCAAAGAACCGATTGCCACTTGACGTTTCCGGTGACGAGGATGAGGAGCCCCAGCAGAGCGGCTGCATGGAGATATACAAAGAGGCCCACGTTTCTCCAGACGATCCGTACTGGGAATTCCTGCTCAATCAGCGGAACTTTCTCTGCGACAGAAGGCTTCCTGAGGACGACTTTGTGGGTCTGTTCCTCGAGGACGGAAGTGACTGTTCTGGTCGTCATGACTACGAATCAGGTGTAGATTAGACTAGAGTGAAATGAAAGCAAGGGCTGAAGAGGGGAAGCTGAGCTGAGCTGAAGTGAATAAGCTGGGAGATGCCAAGGTGTTTTTATACGCCCGTGCTATCAGTCTATCATGATCTGGCTGGCTGACGAGCATGTAGAGCCCAAATGCTAATTAATGTAACAATCATCACACTCTGTCTTGTTAGGTAATCCCCAACTCCCTCTTTTCTGCCGCTGTCAGCAGTCAGCACATCAGACAGTGTGAGCATCAGCACACCACAACAGCAGGCAAGAAACGTGGATAATTCCAGGAGTGCAACCTTGTCCTAAGCACCGCAATGCATTGCTCTACTGCTCGCTGACATTGGTACTGCCTGTTGAGATGGGGGTGGCCCACATGTATTTAGCACTAGCACAAGTGCACTTAATCGTCCCATATCAGACGATTACCTTATTACTTCTGAACCCTGTTTACATTAAATCTCACAACTTGGGTATGAAGTTCAGCAGATCCACTCAAGTTTCTAAAAGTCTGGATCTCAAGAGTCACCAATTCAGAATTCATTATACAATACACAACCCTCTTAATCGCTTCCAACATTTTCATTCATTTCCACAGTGGTTCCAATTTCCGGTCCGAAACTTTCAATCTTTGAGCCCCTGCCTTTATTGTTTTAATGTTAGTCATTTTCGGGTAGGGCTATTTCGGGTTATAGTTTAGTTTCTGCTATTTTCCGAGAAAGCCACACTGGACGCAATGTACTGTCTCATACGAATTTAGACGCTGTTACTACTGTTACTACTGTCGATCGGCCGCCGATAACGATAACCCAACCTGAATATTATGCTGAAAGATTTGCTTGGAGATGTCTGCATACATAGGAACCTAACTTGTTTTGTTTATGTATGTAGCTGAAATACCAAACCAATAAGATGTACTTGTTTTGTTATACTACATACATACACATAGGCGTGCAGCCTTATTGTTCTAAACTTTTCCTTTATCAATTCCGTACCATTATGAAGCTGCTTCTCGGCTCTACATTTTCATGTACAATATATCATATATCACACTAACTAATATTCTATGTATCTGTACCACTCTTGTTCTTTATACACACCTACATAGTTTATACATAATACCTAATATTTATAATATATGAATTTTTAAATTACTACCTGCATAATTAAATATCATTTATAACGATTTTCCCGTTGCCTTCCTAATTCCCGGTTTCATTATTGAAGAGCTCTGTGTCAAAAAGTTGAACTATTCGCTATACTTACCTAAAATAGATCCACTTTTGTGTAAAAAAAAGTTGGTTTTTAAATAATTAGTTTATGTAAGCTTATTATAAGCTACATATTTTTCGTGTAATGAAAACGATAGCTTTTGCGAGAGTTTAGTTCACTTGATACTTCATACACTTGTCACCTATGAAGTTGAGGTCACTGAATGCATCAACATGTCTTGGAAACTAACCTCTGGATTGTCATGGTCTGATTTGCCTCACCCTCACCTCGTGTGCCAAAGGCTGCGGCTAAGCTTGACTGCATTGGGCTGGAAGTGCGAAGGCACTTCAGTCCAGACCAGACAGACCATTACTATTATTGGTAAAATACCTACAAGACATTCATGTGTTCATTTCTGAGGACGTCATGCACCTGTCACCCTTAACCTCGGAAGTTGGGATTACTAATATTGTCGACTACTGACAACTACTGGAGAAAGGAGTGTGTCACGGGTTCTAGAAGCTGACGTTGTTGTTGAAGGGTTATGGTTCAATCTTCCTCACCTCATGTACCCAGCTTTGGAAGTTCGGCGTGCGGACTAGAACTACGAACCTTGCACTATATGTAGCTATCCAGTCCAGAGCCAGAACCTCAGAGATAATCAGTGCAAGGGATTAGAAATTAGGAGATCAAACTTGACCTTTGCTGCACAACCACTCCAGATCTCATTTCATTACTAATTGTGCACTAATCTCCTCCTAATGAGCCAGGGCTCTTTCCAACTCACTTTAATATGCCGATCTGCATTGAATAAATCTGAATATTACGTAAAAACTGTACCTGCGCTGGAATATGTCGTATGTGGTGTTGAGGTGTGTGTGACTGCTCCCGAACTATGTAGCTTTGCCGGAGCTCGCCTCTGACTGACTGTATGTAGATGCTATATATATGCGAACTGCACCTTCACACGTTCACTACACGGCATCAATGTCTTGCTTCTTAAGTATGTACGTGGTACGTACTGAATTAAGAATTATTTATATGCATATCTAATTGACGTGCGGATTATGCAATATCTCCGCGTCGGGTTCACAGAGGTCCTAATCCCACATCTTAACTTTTAATTACACGAGTCATCACTCACTCCAGCCAGGACGAGATGAGTTT
>JAQFXY010001162.1:0-12336 GCA_034693865.1 Ceratophysella sigillata | reverse complement strand
ACGATTTTATGAAAAGGGATTATACCTATATTCAAATAATTTAAATGAAAATGTGAGATTTTTAAATCAAAAATCTTAATTGGGGCCTGTCAGAATTTCTTTTGACCAGGCCCGCAAATATGACGGTACGGCTCTGAAGCTGCGCATTGCCGGGTTAAAGATGCATTGGTGGTAATTGTTGAGTTGAAAGGAAAGGAGCGTATGCCCGATGCAGCCTACCTTGTAAGGAGTTGTTGCCGATCTCCATTTGGGATAATCGGTTGGTGCATGACCCTTAGCCCATACTTGGAAACGGAACGTGAAGAGATCACCAACATCCAGCATTTTGAGCAGCTCGGCTTTGCTCTTGGGAAAGTTCAGTCTGTACCTCAATGACTCAAAGGCTGGGATGACCAGGGCCTATCAATCATCAATTCTCATATTAACTTCAAAACTAACAAATCTTAAACTAGCATTTCTCTTCTTTTGAAAACTTTCCACTTCCTCAATACATGAGTTTGGAGGTCTCAAGCAGATATTATTATAAATTTCATTTATTCCTTTATTCCTTAATTTTATTATAAAACTCCTTGCGAAAAAGTTTCTGTTTCCCGAAAAGTTACCGATTAACCTCAACTTATAAATTGTGGCAAGGTCATGTTCAGTTGGGTTAGGCTTATCTCACAGATAATTTTTCTGGCAGTAATTTAGACTGATTTGCTGAAACGATTTTAATCGGAAAAAGTTATTGGACGAAACCTTTGGGGATGAACTTTTTGGCTGGGAACATTTTTGTAGAAGCTTATGAATTGGAGAAGGTCTTAAGCGGCTAATATGTTACTGTGGTCGGTGTGACTCAACTCACTTTTTTCCCATGGCCGAGCTGGAGGTTGGAAATGAGTTTGCGGAGAGAAGGGTAGAGCCCGACCATTGGAAGAAAGTCAATGTCAAGGAGGAAGACGTAGGGAGTCGTCACTTGGCGAAGGGCTACATTTCTCAAGAAATTCACGGGATAGAGATTCTGAAATAGAAAGAAGGGAACAAGGGTTGAGAGCAGATGAGTCAAAAGACCCAGTCCCACCATTAATCACTCTGGGAACAAAATAGGCATGAATGTCTTTGGAATGAACTCCGCGTTCCGACTAAGTCTGCTATGTACATTACATAACCATCACGTCTTCTTGGGGTGCACAAGAATCACTCACACTTAACTACAAACATTGCAGGTCAACCAAACCCGTTAAATTCTCTGACAAAAGCTGAAAACGAGATTTAGGAGGGAAAATACTCCCGTAAGCCCTGCTACAGGCTATAGGCTAAACATTACCCTAACATTTCCAGCTCTCTTCAATTGTTCGTGTCTTCAAACTCAACCGATTCTGTGACGACCGCTTATCCTGAATTTATTTTAAAATGCATGCTGAATTGTATAACTGGAACTTTTTTGGGTTTGAGTTAAGAAATTGAGTGTTTCCAATACGCTTTGAAATCTATTATCAATGCAGCTTCGTTATCCACGAAATATATTTTTGAACAAATTCTAACTTAGTTAAAGTTTATGGGTTATGGTGCATGGTAAAGCAAACAAAAAGTCAAACGCTGTTCTGGCCATTTCGATAGCACGGCCTTACATCAGCTTATTCGAAATCTCAACGAAGAACTGGAGAAACTTGCCATGATCTGGACCAGGCTGTATTGACGAATGCAGATAATGAACTGTGACTTACGCCTTCCTTGTAGACAATGTGATATCCAATATTCTTCCTACTGGCCAAAGGCTCACAACTGAGCAAGAAGCTCAGAAACTGCTGTGCTTCCGTATCCGACATATAGAGTGCTAAACTAATTGGTCCTGTTTAGCCATGGGAAAAATAGAAATGATCCATCGATTAAAATAATGGACTGTTCCCACGTGAACATCCATCGTACTACCGCAATGCGAATTAAAGAAATGGGCAGAGACGGAACAGGATCGTTTAAGCAGGTGGAAGAGCGTAATGAAGTAAATAATCTTCCTTGTGATAACAATTGAGTTGATTGCCAAGAAGCATGCAGAGGAGCCGGTCTTCCTTGCCTACCTTCCCAATGCGTAGCAAGTGACTCAATCATTTGGAGTCGATCCATGGATAATTGAGCCACGAGCGTTACATCATCCACAAGCCCTTCCGTCCCAGACTCGTACTCCAAGTAAAACAAATGGGTTCGGTACTGTATGGTCTTCGCAATGTAAAACTCGTAGCACGGCTCATCCTCGTTTATCTGCTCAACAGACATTTATTATGTACTAAAAGTAACCGAGCAGTAAGCCAATTAAAGAGTGTCAAAATCATAAAGGAAAGCAGAGCGGTCATGCATTCAAACACTACAGCCCGAATCACATACTAATGTTTGGGTTTGGGTGAAACTGTCAAGCGACGGCAAGTTGCCAAATCCCTCCATCCCATGTTAGACACCTCGTAAAGCTTTTCCGCAAAACTGTTAAACCTTCTAAGCTATTATTTGTTTTTTTGCAACATAAACCAAGCTAAACTGCTTTGACTTTACCGTGTCTCGAATTGATACGCAAGCAGCTAGACAGGAACTCGGACAGATTGACACTTTTTAATGAAAGAAAATGCATTCCGAGTCCCATGTCAGCCTCGCTGATTTAGTGCTCATCAGGATAGGGAAGAGTTATTCAGATTCGACCAGCCCATTCCACATTACACTAAATTTCCAAATGGCCTGGCCAAAACGAGCGAGCAGTCTATGGAGGCTTGGGAGTGGATGGAAGGAGGAAGTGCGAGGTACGTGGTAATAGGCCAGGATTTAACTCACGAAATTAAAACTGACCAAGCCTCATGCACAGCAGAGCAGAATACTAGAAGAGGCTGAAGGGTAAAAGGACCCAGAAACCTGTTCTAAGGTTGAAGGTGGAGGTGGAAGCAGTATTCCGTTCGCACTCCCATTCGTCTTGACGAGTTCCAAGACTCCCTCGCAACCAAATAACTCACGACGCAGAAGATTGCCATCGTACTCCAAAAACGTGAGGTGAAGATTTCGGAAGAACTCTGCATGTTTGTTTTTGACACGGAGTTTCTTGGGTGAGTTCCAGTGAATGACCTGATGACAGGAAGGAAATGATTCTGAGGTTTTAGTCTTTCCAAGGCGAGGCAGGGTCTTGTATGTTGTCAGAGTCAATTGGTTGTGTGCAGGGGGAACGGCCAAAAAGATCCCTGCGAAATAGTTCTCTCGAAAAAGTTCCTGAGTACGTACCCTCCAAAATTTGAATCTTTTCCCTTTGACCTTGCATCGTTAATTATGGTCAGGTAGGCTGGACATCGGTCCATTGAATTGAATTTATAATATTACAGCTATTTTAGATTCACAGTGCCAATTTTCTGTCTGGCAAACTTCGTCTAGTGAACTTTTGCAGCTGAATATTTTGGAGGGACCATTTTTGTAAGGAACTTTTTCGTAGAGCCTATGTGTGTACAGTCCACATTATTATTGTAATGCACTGCAGTTAAGAGAGCGGAAGGCGTGTAGAAATGTGGAAAAGGATTGAGAAACTGCAGTCTCGAACCCTGGGTTATCTAACGGGTCTGTGGAGATGTTGAATCTTTGGTATCCTCATTCCACTCCTATGCACCAAAACGAGCTTTCTCCCGAGTTCAGCACGGAGAGAAAGGCCAGAGAGTTTCCTGCTTCACTCTCTGGCAATTCATGCGGCAGAATGAAAGGCTACCAACTCTCAGGAAGTAACGTACATTTTTATGTGACCGGTGACCTTATTCACTTCAATTTATCCGTTATAAACGTCATACAAAGTGTCTCAATGTACACAGTGGACATAGAGTAATTAGGATTGGATAGCATTGGAAGACTTACTTTGAGATCAATTACTTCTGTGTAGCAGGACTCACTCCGCGTATTGTCAGAGAGCTGAACGTTCCATTGACAGGGAATTTCGTACAACATGTGACGATTCTGGGTAATCACAGCATTGAAAATATCCTGATCCGCCAGAGAAGTTGACAGCATAGTCTCCAGGTCTCTCTCAGCAATCATTCGCCAAAGATGGGCCCAGTTCATTTTACGCAGTTTCGAAAGATCCATTAGAATCACACCTAAAGGAAAAATCATAGATGCTATTTTCTATTGACAAAATACGATACGTGCATTGTAATACTACCTGCCTGGTTTAAAGCTTGGACAAACGCCCAGAGGCAATGTCGTGGGAATAACCATTGGGAATTGAGTGTTTACTTGTAATGTGTTTTTAAAAATTATTTTGAATTTGGTTTGTATTTATGACAAAGTTATTTAGTTTATAATGAACATGTTAATGTATTTCGTAGTTCTATGTAAATTATTTTGTTTTCATTATGTCATCCATGCTAAAGTTAAGTTCCCCGTTCAACATTGTGTTCATCCACTCCGTATTTCTGTACTATTTTCATTGGCATGTGCATTAACTGTGCATTATTAATGTATTGGCATCTGTATTGATATGTACGTACACACCTGTGTTATATCCACGTCCAAGCGCTGGCCACGGACGATGGTTCTTCCACAGTTTCCCCAAGTACCAGTCGCTCTGATTTTCTACCAATCCAAGTGCCTATGTGATTCAACATAGCATAAGTTTAGTGTTGGGAACACCGATTAATGTGAAGCTTTCTTAACTGCAGTGTGCAGATACGAACGTATCGTTGTGTCAAAATTTTATTACATAAGGTATAATACTGATACAACACAATTTTGTACTTTCTCTCAAAATAGCCTTTGATTAATTGACTTTGAAATAATTTTTGACATTCTTGATATTTGTATCATGACATTTATCTTTTGTGAGATATGAGGCGAGAGAATAAGGCATTTTGTGGATGAAGGAAATCCAGCTGACGTCATTCTGCTGGTGCTCACCTGGAGCGCGTGCATTTTCTGGAAGAGACTCCAGAGCTGTGCAATGTCCGTGGCAAAAGTGACATCCGTGTCAAGCACTATGACCTTGTTCAATTGGGAAGGGAGGGCTCTGGGGAGCGTGAGCTTGAGAAGCCCATAAACACCCGAGTAGTGTTTGTTGGGAATCCAATTCACTTCATCCACAACGCTATCCGCCAAATAAAAGCTCACATCCACTACAAAAGGGAAGAGAGGATCAAAGCAGAATGTTGATATTATCATCATGAGCCGGATTAGGCGAAGAAGAGAGAGGATTAGGTGGAGCACAGGCCATAAGAAACGATATTTTCTATTTCCCTTCCACCAACTTAACTCCTTTATTATTACAGAACCCAAGGCCCAATGAATAATAGTCAAGTATTTTTTATCGACCTACCCGGGTAACGCAGAGTTTCAAAGAACACAAAGGAAATACCTTTCCATTTTCAATCTTGAGGCATTTTCCCCTTTCTTAGTGAAAAAAAATGAGAAAAAGCTCACTTCCGGCTCAAAAGTATCAAAGGAAGGTTGGGGGAAAAAAACCCAAATATTTCTTAGTCCATTAAACCACAGGCATCTCTGGCAGCCCAAAGAAACCAATCTCATTTTCATCTTCTGCCCTTCAATCAAGCCAACGTTACCTTAAGGGCAATCATTCCTTCCATACTCTAATTATCATGTTCAGCTCAGCATCCTTCTTCCTCCCTGCTTCGCTTCCCTCCCCTCTACTTAAATTATTACCGACCCACAATTTCTACATCACTAAATTAGATTGTTTTTTATCAATACAGAAATAAGGTACAGTGGGGCTCATAGCGAATTTAATCCAAGTTTTAACATACGAGCGGAGCTTCAGGGCTTTGTGAACTCCTCGTACTTATCACGTTCGAATCAGTGCTCTGCTCAATGACCTGGACCTTTGTCGTTGAACCGGATTTAGCACAATTACACGTCTAGCGCTCTGTGTTGGTAGCATAATTACAAATCTGGCATGTGGTCATGTTTTATTTTTCAGAATTACAACTCCCAATCTCCAGTCCAGTCACATATTCCAAAATTTAATTAACGCTTGGCCTGAATTGTGAGAAATTGTGTTATTTATTATTTACGTATGTACAAATCCTTACGTCATGTTACATCCAAATTGACTAAACGGCATTCTGAACCGACAAGTGAATGTGTGAGTAGCTTCGAGAGCTAGCAAAAGCATGGAATTATTGTTGCACGTTAAAAATTCTGGTATATTCTATATTCCCTATGAGCACCACTGTACCTGTATAATGATCCACATATCCTATTCTATTATATACTGAGTTTAAGCTGCCTATAGGAAGTTGGCCAGGCAGATCTCAGAATTAGAGAAAAATTGCCGTAATGCGCCTATTATGTTTTTCCAGCCAATTTGGATACGTAAAAATGAATATGGCAAGTGAGTTCTAGCATTCGTCTCGAGAATATATGAATGAATGCGTTTACACAGTTAAGCTCACTGGGAGCAGCAAGGAAATGATTTTTATTTATCAGCCGGAATGTTGTTACTGTAGTGGTGCATTGGATCAAATTCCGTGTATCAATAATCGTAAATTGACTGGTATGACTTTTAAATGACGCCACTTACACTGCGGAATGTTCCATGTCGTAAATAATGTTCTGAGAATTAAGTGGGCCTTCGCATCGACCATAAGATGCAAATGAAGTGGATTTTTACGATAAAATAAAATGGACTTGATTAACGTGACCACAGATCGACTTGAGTTATTCCCAGCACAGACGATGGCCACGTGGAGTACTTCACACTTTCCTACCGATGGAAACTGCTCCGATTCCTGTTATTGTAACACACGAGTGCAATTAAGCTGGTATGAAAACATTTGCAGTCTACACGTTGGCGTTTAAAGCTTTAGAAAATAATTGCTTACTGTTTTGAATGAGCCTTTAGTTCTTTTGTGTGTTGAATACGGAAGTGATTGGCTCATTGTGTTCTGCTGCAGCTTAAGAACTCCTTCCACAGATTTGACCTCTTTGACATTTGCTCCTTGGCCAGACCCAGTACGAACTTCCTTCCATGCCAGATCCAGAAAAACACCTTCATGCGTTTCTAAGGGAAATGAAAGTCATTGTAACTTCATCAGAATGTAGCGCCACCATCTTCCAAGACAGGTCCACAAACAATGCAATGCATAGAATTCTTAATGCGAGCCAGACCGGAAATCCTTCCTAAGTCAAGTCAAATAGGATAATAATAGCTGCAATAATAAGAATAACTTATGCAACGCCATCCTACAGTCAGAATACAATGGGAAATACAAAGTTCGGTCAACTAATGCGTAAGTATTACCATAATTACATGCATGAAATGAATATGCACATCCTACAACCAAAAGAGTCATTATGCGAGCTCGTCTCAATATTAAAGGATGAAGTATTCACTGCTTTCGAAGTTGACATTTTGGAATACAGAAGACAAGTAATTATTTGTGCAAAATGTTCTGTGAATATGTAAAATATATTTGCGTACAAGCAAATATATTGAAGCCATGGCACGAACCATAGAACCCTACAAGATCCAGCCAAAACATTAATTATCTAATATCTAAAAATACTTTTCCCAAGAAATTCTGTCAAGCAGGAAAGTAATTAGAAACTTCAAACTAGAGTTCACAATCTTTTGTGATTCTGGCTGTCATATTTTATAAGCGTCAAAATTCGGTAGTATGCTACACGTTCACACTATATAAATACCTTAAGAAGCAGAACCTTATATATTTAAGAGTAAGGTTTGGGCTTGAGCTAATGTGTGCTGTAGATGTATGTTACAGCACTAAAGAAGTTTGAGCCGCTGAGTCAAGCACTACTTGACCTAGAATCATATGACCAGATACTTCGTTGGAAAGCTGATATTCCCGAGAATAGCATCCGTTTCTTTAGTTGATCAGTGGGCTCTAGGTTATACCAATTACACGGAGTGTTTTTACAGGTGTTGAAATTCAATGTACTTATAACTGAAAAAATAATTCTCCGTAATTTCGGCTTTCTAACGAAGTATCTGGAATGCTTCTATTTCAAATGGTTGACCCAGGCAAGCAGCTCAAACTTGTTGCATGCTTTACCATACAGCCTTATGGTGCATTATCTCCAACCAAACTTCCTTCTTAAGTCAGTAAACATGTCCCGTGATTTCCATTCCAGTGTGACCTAGCCTGCCAACCTGAAAATGAGCGGACAAGTGCCTGGCACAACAATGGAAAGCATAGTTCCGAATACCAAGGTTACTTGCAGCATGTTGTGTCTATAAAGACTAGAAAGAGATAAGAATAGGAATACTAATTACTAATTAGGTCGACGGCATGATGTTGGAAAGGGAGACAATTTCAATTGTATTGTTTGTAAGAAGGAAGGGTTCCTGAATGTTTCACTTATTCCACGCACACAATACAAATACTACATTTACAGCATGCATGCCAACTCTGTTGGACTGTCATGAACTTGAATCTTGGAATCCTTGATAAGACATTCATAAAGTAATTTACTAGATCGTGCATCCGGTTTCCCACTCAAGCTAAGGGTATGAACTAAAAGATAAGCAGTAGAAGCTCTATATGTCGTGTGAATACTTTGTCTTCTGGTCATGACGACCTTGGAGCTCTATCATGAATACGCTCTTTCTTCCCCATCTCAGGATCTCATCTTCAGCGTTATTAGGCACTCCAAACTCTATACAGGCTGATCGGTTAGTTTGGCCAAGTATGCTTTGGCAAATGACAGTTGCCCATCACGAATCGCAAACGCCATTCTTCATAAACTAAAATCTAATACTGGGATTGTTCTCTTGAGAATAATGTTGACTTTGACTGTGTTAATTATTTTGCGATTGTGGTTTCTGCAATTACAATTGTTCTAGAGTCGCTTAGAATCGTATGTAAATCAAGTGTTCTACAGGCTACGGAAAAATAGATTAAGTACGTAAGTTCAACTTTTAAAAATTATAAAATCTATTTTATTTTCATCGTTCTTGACATCTTCCTTTGTACTTCCAAAAGCCGAACTTTTGTTCATAATTATTTCTTTACGCGTTTGGTGTTTGGAACGTTTTGCCAAAATGAGCCTTTGTTGATTTTAGTCGGTTTGCCAAAGTTGGATTTGCCAAAATGACCCGGAATCATATGTAGAGCTGCCTCTTTGTGCCAAATAATGACTATTTACTATTTTGCTATATACAAATTAAGGAGTTAGGAGTGCTTAGCATGAATTGCATTTTTGCCTGTTTGGGCAACAAAGAGGGAAAAGGAGAAATGGTGATAATAAGAATGTAGGAAGAAGGAATCAGAAGTATTAAGTTGAATCTAATGAGATTTGGCCATAAAGACTTTTTTATTGGCATGACTCAAGGCCAGGTGATTCGTGATTAGACTCTCCGCTCATCCCTTGGGCTCATCTCCGCAGCCCAGCTGAGGCGGAGTGCAGGAGTTCCACTACAAATCTTGATACAAGTATAACAATGGAAGATGACCCTGGCCATGCCCTAGACCATTCCACTCATCTCTGCACCGAGCAGAATGGGAATTTTTATCTACGAGTGCAATCATGACATGACACGCAATTAGCATTTACCAGCTGCTCCTCCAAGAGGTATGTACCGTTTCCTGGCCAATCAACTATCTCTAAACTCAAGCTTACGTGCTACATAAGACACAGGAAGTCCGTGTTCAACTAACTTCCTTCACTTATTTGCTCGATTATTGTATTTGAACATTATGAACAGCTTCATGTTAACGGACGTCAGATTGTTCCAAAACAAAATCAATATCAAAATGCACAGAAGTTTAAAACAGAAGTACAGAAATGCACTGATTTATTCAACCTTAAAAAACGAGATTACTGGCCAAAACGAAACGCTAAGATCGTGCAATTACGTTATTTCCAAGCAATTAGTACTGATTACTTGACGGGTCTAAGTCTCTGCATGAATAAATAAACATAAATCTTCTTCAAACATGACGCTTTCTACCGATTGAATATTTACTTACGTTTTTTAATGTTCATTTTAAAATATTTAAATTGAAGTTGATTCTCGTGGATGCACGTTAAGACATGAAGTACCTGTATTGTGATTTGTGGTTAAAAATGTCCACTACTAGCATCAGGATCAGGACATACGATATATAAACAAAATACATATACACGTGCATATGCATATATTGTGCTAAGTCTAAATAACTTAATAAGTACGGAGAGCAATTACCCGACACCATTCTATCGACTATTTTTAGCATTTCATTTTGAGACGTATATTCTGCGGTTAAGCAATTAAGGTCAATGTAGGTATGCACTTATTGGTGGGAATAAAAGTTTGCAATAAAGTACTTTTTTTACAATAATGGATATTAATAACGGAGACAATGGCAATATTTATAACTAGCAGAGCATTTTGAATTCGCATTGTGAGCAGTGAGTTTATTGCTTGATTATTTATCAGTACAATAATATTTATCACTATGACGTAGAAATAATTTGCGCTAGGAATGCTTGCAGATTATAACAGCAATTCAGAATCCAGCCAACATTTCTGCATATACAGGTTATATTTAGATGTATATTCATTGTACAGAGGCACGTAATGTATGTTTAAGCAAAGCATAATTTGGCATGTAATTAGCCGAGCGCACTCAAAAAATGCGTTTAATCCTGAATTTTACTATCGTATCTAATCTGTAGACATTTCTTTCAACAATAATCTTGCCACTCCCAATATTTATTTTCTTAAAAAACGGCAATTAATTACTTTGAATAGTAATACAAATGTATAGGTATCGTATATCCATACCTTAGTTAGGATTTTCTTGAGTGTAAACATATTCGTTTAGCACCATGCACGAAACCTAGAATCTAAATACATATGTATTTATACACAACTACTTACTACCTGTGCCAACTTTGTCTAGCATCCTAGATTTTATCTCCCCGTAGCTATTTTTTTGTATTTACTGCATTCTGTCCATGTCAACACCTCAAGAACGTTTAGTGTAAGCTCTGTATCCAGATGTCATATCACTAATTCAAATAGATTTACGACTAATTAGGTTTTTTTTCTCAGACTGTTCTTTGAGATGTTCAAGTGAAGGAGTGAAATTGGGCGTGGACATAAGTTTGCTTTGTGTTGGTTCATAAGGAAACATGCCTGAGTGGAATGCTAATTTCCATTTCGAGAGATAGAAAAAAATTAGAATCTGAACACTGAGCCCCTTACGCCACGAAGACCCTGCTGCATTTATGAAATAGTGTAAGTACATCATCATGCCTATTTCCTGTTATTCAGTTCTCGTCCGACATGACATTATAATGTAATTTGTGTCTTCGACCAATTTTAAGTACTTATTGCAAGAATTAGAGTTTGTTTGTGAGTCAAAGGGGTTTTGAATTTGTTAGCTCAATTTTTAAATACTAATGACTGTTTTCTTTCCATCTAAAGATTATATACAAATTATTCAGCAGAACTTATTGATACTTTGTTCGCTAATATTTGCCTAGTTCCTTTACACTGAAACTTTAAATCCAGCTATTTACACTAATCTCAACTATAGAAGCTTTTTACTTTATGTTTTATACCGAACTGCTCGCGACAAACTACAAGTTGACTAATCTTTGCATTGGATGGACATCGCTCCACTTGCTTTATTTATACTCGGTCATCCGAATGCATAGATTAATTTTACTTATTTATAACAAACGAGTAAATGTGTCAAGCACAGTGCGTATAAGCACCTTCTCTCTGTAATCTAAATCGTTGGGACCAACTCGCTCTAAGCTTCCCTCTATAAATTCAAAATTAAGTAAGATACTTCCCATTCCGCATGTATTTATGTTATAGCTGTAGTAAAAATGTGAGACTGATTTGGTGAAGAAAATAGTAGTTTAGAAATTAATAAATAAACCCATTAGAAATTAGAACTTAATGTAATTGGATGCCGAATATTGAATGGCTATCATAACAGCCCGCTATTTAATCACTATTTACCGCTAAAAAACAAGCATTGCCAGATAAATTAACATATATTGTAAATATGAGTTGACATAAAACAAAAATCGAATGACTGCAGTAGGCTATGTATAATAATTGAGCTCATATTAAATAAATGAATTTTTATTGGGTTTAGCCGAGAATAAAAGCGCCTAAAAGTTGTAGTGCGCAAACTGTTCATGTGAGCGCTTATTAATGCTTAATAAGCGGGTAATTAATTACCAAGCCAGATTGAACTGATGGTTAATGCATTCATTAGAATATGTATCTTCGATATAACGCATTCGATGGGAACTCTTGAGATCAACCAACAAGAAAAGCACCGTCAAGAATATATTAAGGCTATGTGATGTCGAGCTCGGTTGGCCTGGGGTTTGCCTTCTCCGCGTGGATCGCTGTGAGGCCCGGCAACA
>JAQFXY010001161.1:0-12360 GCA_034693865.1 Ceratophysella sigillata | reverse complement strand
ACATTCAAGTGCATCAGAATATCGTAATCATAAAACTCGCATTAGTATAGTTTAGTCGTAGCCACCATTTGCCATTGCCCCTTCGCATTTACAGTTTACACCTTGTTGGTTCCAGGAGGGTATCAATTCCAGGTATTTATATTGTTGTTGCGACTACCCAGCACAATGCCCATAACTTCTTTCGAGACGTGGCATCCTAAGAACTCTATTAATATAATAATTACGCAATTCCTTTGAAACGGTGATTTCGTTAAATATAAACATAAGTACAGTAAATACTGTATACTAATAAACTAATAACAAGGATGACCAATGAACTCCACGATATCTCTTCCCATATTCCTATGTTCTGCAATAAAATACAAAACCCGACCAGATACGCTAGCAAACTCCATCCCTTATCCAAAATTAGGTAGACATACAAAGACCGAAGCGACTGAAAAAAATATCAATATTTAAAAATCAAATCCCAACGTTCTAAAGGCCCATCCGCTTGACGCTTGATTTTTTAGATATGAGGAAAGAATTATTCACAAACACTTGTATGGAGCACCTTAACTCGTCCCTTACGGTGGTGGGGTTACATTTGTAACTTTTCAACTTTACCAACGGCGCATATGACAAGCGATGTCTATGGGACTGTTGGCTATTCTTCCCCCAATGGGTTCTACGTGAGTACTTACTAGAAATTATATATAGATGGATAACCGCTATATGACACTGTATGGCTACTCAAAAATTAAAAAACATGAAAAATTAGAAAAAATACAATGAACTCGGGATCAGTTTTTGTAACAGCGCTGCAACCAGGTGAAAACGTGCCATGTTGCCAATATCTCTGTAACTGTAACTAAGTAGAGTAAGTTGCACTAAGTAATCTGTTGGGCAACAGCGCTTTACAAATCCAACTTGTTCGGATTTCTTATGTAATACAGTTTCCGGTAAATGTGGCAAGTTACACATGTAACTAATAAGGAGAAATTGGAGTAAGTAATAAGTATGCTTACCCCCTGGGTGATCCTGATGACAAACTGGTGCTACTTTCAGGCGTAGTTGGGGGTGAATTATCAATGGCATGATGTGGCGATTGATAAGCAGTTGATGGACCTGAACGATGGTCGGAGTGCTGTTCATCTTTTAGGAACTCATCCTCTAGCTCAGGTTGCAGTGGTGGCAAATTAGTTGGCAAGGAAATGTTCGGAAGCTCTTTGATAAGTGGCTCCAGCAAGGTCTTAGGCGGGATATTATACTGCTCTTCCTTGACGGCTTTAATTCCAACTTCTGTTGGAATATCTGCAGATTTTGTGCAAATACTTGTAAAGGTTATGGGAAGCTGCACAGCTCCGCTTATTTTTTGCTCATCTTTACTTGGCACGGGTGGCGTTGGTGAATGATGTCGTGCTGTTTCGTCCTCAAATCCGAACCTGTCGGAGCCCGTTCCAGACGGAGGAGGGCTTCCGGGAATCTCTTCCGCACAAAGTAATGAGTGACATGACTCTTCTTCTAATAATAGCGACACATTCTTTCTCTCCACTACTACATCCTTGCAGAGCTCCTGATTTTCAACGGTGACAATTTCCTTCGGTTTTTCAAGTGTTTCCTTAGCCTTTCCAATCATTGCAAATGCCGGAACATCTTCAGCTACAGCTTTTATTTCAATTGGTACGACTCTTCTCTCCTCCGATTTAGGCAAAACAACTGGATTTGGCGCAACACTCGCTGCTACTATTGGAGGTAGAATAGGAACAGTAGCGGGAATAGTAATAGCCTTAACTGTAGACGAAAAGGACGTCCCTTTCTTGGAAACAATTGTATTCTGAACAGAAGTATTGGCGGTGGCGACTGATGGTAAAGTCACTTTGCTTGCCTTTCCCGGTTGCTTTATGGTTTTCTGTATAATCTTCTTGGGAGTCACCAATGATTTAATTAGCGCTGCTGTGCTAACCTTTCCAGGTGTCGGAATAGTGGGAGTAGCGGGAGCAATAGGTTTTCCCATATTAACTTTTTTGAATACTGTAGCTGGTTTTTTCAACTGAACAACTTTTTTTTCTGCTGATGTTGTTGCTTTAATTGGAGTCTTGACCGGAGCAACGATTATGGTACTCAACCCCACCGGAGGCTGAAAATCTTGTGACAAAGGTAGTTTCAAAATAGGTGGTGAAGTCACCGATAGCGGCTGAACGGATGCTGGAGCTATGTGAGCCAACAACTTGGGCACCTGTGGGATAATGGGTTGAAATTTGGTGGATTGCACACTAACCGCCTTCTTTGGTTTCTTTGCTGGGGTCTTACTAGTACTTTCATTCGGACGCTTAACGGGCTGAATAATTGCGGGAGTACCATATGAAGCACCGACACCGACCGATGGTTCAAAAATATTTTTGCTGATAACCTTCTTTTTCTTCTTTGCGTTGATAGTCTCAGGCTTATTTGGAGCCGACGTAGTTACCGATGCCACCGAAATTGTAGTAGAAGATCCGCTTCTGGCAGCCCCGATATTTATTGGATTAGGTTTCAATAGAATTGGTGCAGGGCTTTGTTTAATAACAGTTATGTCAGTTGAAACAGATTTTGTATCAGATTCTAGCACAGCAACAGGTATTAACCGAGACTGAAGCTTGGAGGTGAGAGGGGTTTTGCTCTCAACTGATGTGGTGGAAGGGAAAGATGAGGCCGGAGGTTCCCGCTTCAAGACTTGAACCTTCAAGGAAGCGACCGGCCTATCCGGTTCTCGCGCTACTTCTTGAACGGATTCAGGTTTTACGTCATCGGGTTTGACATTAGCTCTCTCCACGATCTTAGATCCAACTAAGGGAGTTACCGGCATTTGATGAATCAATGGCGGCACGCTAGAGCACACGACTGGAACAGGCATAAGAATTGGCAGAGTGGGGCGTTGTGTTAAGGTGGGCAATGGTGATGCAGAAGGAATTGTATTGGGAGAATCATGGCCCTTATTCTAGAATATGAAAAATACCAGCCAATAATATTAAGTGTAAATTCTCAAAATAAAAATTTCAAATATTAAAATTGGGAATTCATAATTAAAATTACAACTAAAAGTAGTTAGTAATTAATATTATGATACTGAAAAAATTGAATTTCACATACACTTACCGGAAGTTTTGCAACCAAAGCAGGAGGGACAATGGGGATCAATGGAGGAGGTTGTGTGTGAAGAACTGGCACTGGTCCCCTCACAAGTAATTGTGGTAAAGCAGGAACTGTGGTATGTTTCAACTTAGGCTCATCCGCAAGACAAGAAGGGCCTAGTGCCACCTCTGCTGGAGGTGCAACTGGTTCAATTGCAGGCTGGGTAGGTACAGGCACGGTGACCGACGCTGTTGTGGAACCATGTTCCTGTAAAATCTCGGCCTTAGTTTCAGTCGTGGGAACTTTTACCTTATCTTCGGTCGTCGTTGGTTCAATCAAGGCTGGAGAAGGTTCAGAGTTGACTACATCAACAGCAGGATCCGCGGATTTCGGGGGTACCTCGTCCTTCTTGTCCGGGGACCTCGGTGTGAAGACCTTGAGTTTGGGTGCGTCATTAATATCCTCTTCGAATTCATAAACATCCGTTTTAACTTCTGATTGCGCCTGTGATGTCGAAGGAGGAGAATCGACCTTCAGGACTTTGTCCAAGCCTTTCAACTCTGACCGAATCAGGTTCAAGTCAATTACTTGACTTTGCTTGTCTGTGGTTTCAGTCTCCGACAGAACTTCTGGGAAGGAGCCTCCACTTGCTGATGATGAGCCGGGTATATCCACACTTTTGACGCTCTTCGTACTTCTTGGAGATCTAATAAGAAGGCCAACTGGAGTCTTCGTACTTTCAGAGTCCGAAGAGTCTTCTCCACTTTCTGCACCTGACAAAACTATACAAAAAGTATATTATAATCAACTGAAGAACTATCCAATTCGGTTCAATTGACATTGTTGTAGAATATACCTGCTCGTTTTCGAGTTTTTCGCTTAGTTGAAATAGCATCCCCTTCACTCGATAATCTCTTCCTAGTTGCAATTCCAGATTTGCTACGAGTCGTGCTTGGTGGCAAAACAGAAGGGCGAGCCTTCTTTTTAACTCCCTTAGGAGTTGTTGATTCCTTTGATACACTGCCAGCGTCACTGCTAGCTGCACTATCAGACACAGAAGACTGTCCAGGACCACGACCCTGTGGGGGACAAACCACTTGATCCGTTCGAAGGCTTGAATTTTCAGAAATACGTGTTCTTGGAATCCATTCGTCGTATCTGGTATTCCATCCAGTATAGTGCACCAAAAACACTTGCTTTTTATCATCAAGGTCAATTACCTGAAAATATACGACGCATATTTCACGTGAACAAACGTACTTATTCTCGGACTAATAACTCGTAAATAATATTTTTTTTCTGAAAGAACTTTTTCCCGGTTTCAAGTAGAAATGTACTTTCGGTTCGTATTCCCCATGTAAACGCTATAGCAAGTTTCCCACGCTAGTTTTGACGAACACGAACAGTTTAAAGCTCAAATAATTTGCAAACCGACAATGTAAATATAATTTAAAACCATACCTTAGCATCGTAGGTCACCTTTCCGTCTGACTTTGGCCCGTAATAAACTTGGAGTTTATCCCCAACTAGTACCATAACCTCCTTCCCAATATGATCCGGGATTATTTCCTCCTCAATTGGTGTCTCAATTTCAGGTTCGGGTGGTGGATCCTTATCCGACTTCCTTTTGTACTTCCCACGCCCAACACCCTTTTTGGGAACCGACCCGCCAGCCACAGCAGGAGGAGGTGGTGGCGGTGTTGGTGGTGGTGGTTCTGGCTCTTCTGCTACTTTCAAATGCACTTCCTTGTCTTTGGCCTTCTCCTTCACGAGACTCCTTCGTTTTTTACCTAGTGTCTTTTCTGGTTTGTCGGCTGGCTTCTCCGCTGGTTTTACCGAAGACTTTTCCGGAGATTTGGAAGGAGATTTTTCCTGTGATTTTGGAGGAGATTTTTCTGCAGATTTGGTCGTCAGTTTCTCTGGAGGTTTGACAGAAGACTTCTCAGGAGATTCTTCAGCGTCCTTCTTCGATCGATTTTCCAGACGACTTCTCGACCTCCTCGGAGGCTCATCAATTGTTTCAATTTTCACAATATCAGAGACGGCAGGAGAAGCTTCAGCTATTGGTTCAATTGTAATTACTGCCTTCTTCGTTTTATCGTCAAGATCAGATTTTACTTCTTTCAGTGGGACCACTTTCGGTTCCTCTTTCTTCAATTCCTTGGAAGAGCTTGAAGCATGCCTGTCTCTGAAAATACTTCTGTTCGATCTAGATTTTGTTGACGAAGAAAGGGGATTCAGGCTACACCCAAGCTTCCTGAAGAATTCCTCAAAGTTGTGGATAAATCTGGCACAAAATAAATTATTATTGTAAACATTGTCAATATCGACGAAGTGTCCAAACTAAATTATTGCTTGACAAATAAAAAAAACATTAGTATACTGTAACGATTAAGTCGTCCACTAACTTTTTGTACGCCTGTTTCACAAGGTTGATTGTGGATGTAGTTGGCATAGATCCAAAACCCATTTTAACCGTAACTGGCTTCCACTGGCTGGAGTTGGTCACCTTATTGTAACCACCTTTTCCGCTAACAATTTTGTATAATTTGTATAAATCAAGATCTTTATTGCATACGATGGGAACTTTGTTAATGGGAGTCCCACGATCTTCCATGAACTTATACAACTGTGCTACGAAACGGTCTTTCTCTTCTCCAAGAATATCCTCATCAGACTCCTAAACGCAATTAGCCTTAATTAAAACAAAATACTCCATACAATATATAAACTATGAATGACATCGCATTTCAATGCCATGCTTACTTCGCTAGATTCGGAAACTTCATCTTCTTCCTCTACTTCAGGCTCCGCTCCGAAACTTACGGGCACACTAGCGAACAGAACGTCCTTGTCCCAGTGAGGCGGCAGCTCGTTCTTCTCAAGGTATTGTATTGCCTTGTCCAATGCTGTAAGTAAATCAAATTGAAACAACATCACTAATAATCTTACTTTGCGTTGTAACTATTTTAGGTTAAATTAACTGCATTCAAATATATATTTTAACAGTAACAGAAATAACTAATAAATAATAATACCTGTCTTAAGAACATTTGAACTAGATTCTACTTTTGCAGCCACGTCTTTGGTGAAATCAGTGATTTCTTTCTTTGGTACTGTATAACTAAAAAGAAAATAATCCCGATTAAATTAGTTGAACCGCACACTAGTGCACCAAAAAAAAATTAGTAATTGAATATTGGTTACTCACTATCTTCCATCTCTGAACGATCTAACAAGATACTCATCTTTCGTACGAATCTTCACAGTTTCTTGAGCGGAAGGTGTTACAATCAAAGCCGGGAACCAGTTGTCTTTGCTCTTCTTCTTGTCAGTAACTTCAACACATACAACTTTTCCAATGTCCACATCACCTCGAGCTGCTTTTTTCTTCCCTTTCTTTACAGGTGCATCTTCTTCGTCACTGCTGTCATCCCCATCCCCGGACCTGGGTAACAATAACAATTAAGTTAATAGTTCATTTTAACGCAACACAACGAAACGAAAGGATTTCAACTGCTTAAAGTCAAATAGGAAGGTGTTCCTCTTTAACTCTAATAATGTGATCACAAAACTCGCTTTTTAATATATAATATATTTGATTAATTTTAGTCCTTTCATGTTAAGTCAACTGTAATATAATACCTTCTTACTGCATCACTAAGATGCAACTAAGTACTTAATTATAATACATAAAGTGTCTGAAAGGGCCTCCTTGGCTATTGTATGACACTCAAATCATCAATAATACCACTTACTTTTTCCTGACATTACGGCGTCCAGCGACGACGGGATTACTAAAGTGCTCTGGGTGTGTCAAGGGCAACTGATCCAGGGTTTCACTTTCATTGAAATGACGTCCACTTTTTAACACAAGAGCCGATCTCTTCAGTGTAGTAATATCGCCATCGTCAAATACCACCGTATACTGGCTACAATCCTGTATTTTATTTATTGTAGCTTCTATGAATAAGTTCTTGTCAGGATGCCTTGCTTCCACATTTGAACCCACACGAAGTGGCCCTTTGATGTTGTCATCGGAAAGTAAAGTACTTCCTAATCCAGATTTGAAGGTAACCTGAATATAAAACATAGAATAATACGTTAAAATTAAAGTTCTTGCTATGTGAAAAAGTTCAGCTTTATTCCTTATTGGTACACTCTCCTCGTTAGTCATGTGGTTTTACACGAAGAGATTAGCTCTTCCTCTTTCCAACACAGGAAGAGTTGTTTGTTAGGTACACAGTTATTGTTATTAGGGAAAAGAATAAAACATCGTTCATCGTGAAACTGGAAAAATGAATGAACCAAGGGACATTTAAATTAAATATAATTCAAGGAAATGGATCGTACCTTGCATTTAACTGTTCGTACAACTTTCTTGATCTTCGCTTCACAGAAGGCTCCTTTATATTTTGCGCTCACTTCCGTTCCAACGGTTAAATATGGCGGTTCCTCAGTCTAAAAATCATTTTTATGAAAACATTAAATAACCCGTACCCTTTAAGCAATAAATAACACTACTACACTACTGAGGTTATTGGTCCGCCTCCCACAATGACCTTGTTAATCGTTCATTCAGCACTGAAGTCAATTACCCTTTCCCAACTCACCATTTCAAATCCTAAAAATCTGTTTCGTGATCGTGACTGTTGCTGTTATTAGTACAGTTTTGATGGGTTTCCAGAAGCTGTTCTCGTAAGCGTGAAACACTTGTTTCCAATTAGAGAGTCTCCTTCACTTAACTAGTTGCGTGTACTTGTGTCAAATTGAAATCTTGTAACCTCAAATTGCTTCCACTTCCGCTCCACACTCCACTGATGATGGGATTAATCTAGATTACTCAGTCTAAACTTCCACGCCGCTTCACTCGGATGATGAAACCGAAATATGACAAACTTGAGTAGCTTCACTTGTCAGTCCACAGTTAATTTCAAAATGTTATCTATGTCCATACTTCTTCACCCATTATCTATGTAATACAAATACAACAGAGAAGTGTGTAAGTAATAACAATTAACAATACATTTCTCTTAATAGGCATGATAGGCTTAATAGGGATAATACATCACAAATGAAAGTGGTACAGAGAGGTAACAACTGTTAGTCCACTATTCCGTATTACGTATAATGTATTAGCGCGGGTGACAGGTATTAAGAGTTACAGGTATTTCACATTCCATATTGCAAGGTACATGTATTGCGGATTGCGGATTATATTTGACATCTGACACGAATTACCTTTGCATGGTGCATTACTTACATATGCTCGAGTGACCTGACTAGGTCATAATTCTTACTTATTTTGTACTTGCCTGTCAAGAAGGAATGTAGCAATTATATTGGTGACTGAGTGCGTCTGGCCTTGCCCAGTCACCAGTAGTGCTAGACAATCGGAGTACCAATATGTAACTCGCTCGTTCAGGACGTTTATATGTACGTATGTAAGCTGTTTTGTTAGTTGAGCTCCGTTTTAGCGCAAGCTGAAACGAGTTGACCGAGTCACGTAGCGTACACCAGAGCCCTTCCTCTTCAGTGCTACTTCTTACTCCTGTTGGCTTTGTTCACTTACTTTTTACTTTTGACCTCGAAACGCCAACCCGAACTCCATAAAAATTAGTAGCGCAGACACAGAACGAACGAACGGAGCCAACAGCTCCTCTCAAGAGCTTCCTGTGCTGTGCTATGCTGTGTCCTGTTCTGTAGTGTGTTTTATGCTTCTGTGTTGTTGGTGTAAGATTGGAATCGTGAGTATATTCTGCATGAGTGTTGATAGTGTTCTGTTTCTGGCTACATCTTTTATGCGCTCTTCTGTTGTTGTGCTATGTGGTAAGTGTGACAGACAATACCGAGAAGGCTTTCACTTTTATCACAGCCCGCAAAAACCCTCGATCAATCCACAGACGAGAAATCACTCCTTATAGCATTTCTGCTGGTCTGTGCAATCAATCCAATCCGAGGGTACCTTACTTATCTACTGCTTCTGCACAGACCAGAAATCAGTTTCTGGTCTGTGCTGCTTCTGCTTGCGCTCACTAGCCACTTGCATTGCATTCATAATACATAGCACAGCAGCCAGCAGCAGCAAAATTCTCAATAATAAATTAGCCAGATTAATACATTGATTTCGGCTACTTACCTCACTCATCAATGTTGACGTAAGACTAATTGAATTAGGCCTACGGCATAAACTCCATTATAAATTATAAGTACATCTTCTTACGCAGGTAAACCAAGCACGAAATACTTAGAAACAATCATTTGTTAGAATTGAGCTGGATAGTTTCTTTGCTACTGGTACGTAGAAGTTCTCCAGGACATATGCCGCTGCTGCAACTTCGCTACTACATTACATGATATGTAGGTACTACATAAACAAGAAAAGAACGCAGCGCCTCATTTTTGATGACTTTGAAATTGACTTGAGTTGTTAATAATTCTAAGGTTTTGACTGCTGACATACAAACTGGACTGGCAAACAAAAAGAACGTCTTTATTTCCCGTTTCAATTATATAAGTAGGTAGGTACATTAGTACATGGCTTTGTCTTGTTGAAGTTGCAATGTCTACACACTTTCTTCAATTAATGTTGATAAATCCTAGAAACAACAATAATTCCTGATGATTTTAGTGGTGTTCTTAAGTACAGGACTTCTCCACTTATTGTAATAAAAGACCCACATGAAAATAATACTCGCATGTTAGTCATCTATTTACTAGAAAATTGCGATTAGTTTGGTAGTAAATACAGTTAAGATTTAAGATTCGTCGAATCTTTGCAATACTTTCTTCAGTTCCAGATGTATTACGCGTGAATGGTATTAAACAGATTCCGAGCATAATAATAGTATTATGTAGAACAATAGCCAAACCAACCATCAGGCAAAACAAAATTGAGTATCACAAAGTAAAGCCAGTCATAATGTTCATTAGTTTTGTCTACCTCTAATTGCATCAAAATTAGATTGATATACCTACCTATTCAGAACAGATGAAGAAAGCAATTTTATTCACTGCAACTATCCACTATTCTTATTCTTGTCTTTTGAATCCCAACGATTCTATTTTTCTCAAGTACTTAGCACTTATTCAAACAATATTATCTTTCTGAAGCAATAATATACTGATCATTAGTTTAATGAGGCATAAAACAGAATAAAGGAGATATTTCTACTCAGTATTTAGTTTGTAATCATTGCAAATGGCCTTGACGGTAACGGTATAAAATTTGAGCCAGTAACAGTGAACTATTTAACTACGAATACTCACTTAGGCACTCTACACACTACTTCTCCTCAGTCATTATTTCCAGGTTAATTTCAGCTATACATAATACTAGCATTCACGATGAACAGTAATACAATGGAGTTAGCGAAGGTTGGATGGTACACAAGGTTGGATAATACTTAAATATACCGGAACTTAGGAACGGCATACTTTAATTATAACAAGATTATTAGGTCATCAAAGTAAACTAACTATTGAGGTAATTGAGGCAAGGGTGAAAATAAGTTCCTACCATTTGGGTTTGAACTACAAGACGGTGTAAGGCAATTTCAGCAGACTTACAATTTGCATACCGCAAAAAACATTTTAAGTTGACAGAATGGAAGAACAGATTTCATTTAACAATTAATGGCTGGCTGTATCAAAATTGAAAACGAAAAGCACATTCGGTTACTCACCGCTCCTGGAAGTAGTTCATGAAGAAAATATTTTCATCCCTTCACGTTGTACATAATTATTCCAGATTCACAAAAAATGGACTGCTACGTACCCACAAGATAAAAGCACTCGAGTTAAATAAAGTTCAACGTCTGTCTGTATATGAACTTAAATGGCGATTGGCGTTCACGGATACGGTAACATAAGTAAATAAGCTCCGTGCTAATTTTCCGAACTGCAAGAATTCAAGACCAGAAACGGCATTCGATGTAATACGTATTACTAATTCTTTGATAATCTTTTAACATACACTTTTAATTTATATTCCAGCGTCACATTACTACCTTTCACGTTGTAAATACGAACAAACCCCATGTGTTATTATGCTCATTCCCAAATACTGAAAACTCAGCCGTTAACTGGGCTGCTATTTGTTACAGCTATTACAAATTACAACTATAGTTATGAAATTATGGCTATCAATAGGCTTATACGTACGTATGAAGTAACATATTTCTGATTCAACTTCGTATAAGTCATACCAAACTTATTCGTTTTTCTGATGAACTACGCATATTGTAATCCATCTACTTAAAGGCAAACGATACTTAACAATCAACATCACCTGGTTAGGCATTATTTTAAATGCAACGTTATGAACTTCTGCAAAGATATTACAGAATAATAAACAACTGTTAATTGTTAACTCAAGCGTACGTATAAGTACTGATATTAATATACCTTGAAGGCCTTTCAAGTCTTACGAGAAGACTCGACATAATGACACAAGAACTACTGCAACTTGTTTCTATACATAACAGTTACATTTTATCAAAAACATACAAGAACCTCAAACTCTCATTCATTATTATCCGCCTGGCTCTCGTAGCTGGAAGACCCTTGACATGGCGATGGTGGACTACTCAAGTTGGAACTATTATTAGAAGTTAGAGAATGTCTTGGACTTCCATCTTGAGTTCCCTCCTGAAACACAATTTAAACAATCGTTTAAATGCAGCAAAAGCAAAAATATTGACGACTAAACACCAGAGGATTGGAAAATGCTATATTTTGACACAGCAACTTATAGTGATGGGAATCTAGACATTACAATTTCCACCCTCTGGAATTTACAACTCATACAAACGGGCATCATCTTTAGATTAGTTGTACTTAGTTTACCTCAGAATTATCATGTGATGATCTTGGATGTGCCGGTCTCATCGGTGGTGGGACCATTGGTCGGCGTGGAGGAAGTCCCGGCGGACTTACTCCGTTGTAAAGTGACTGTGTGGCTACTCCAGGACCAGGCATGGTTCCCTGATGACTTAAGGACCGTCGTGGGGGTTCCGGGTAGGACCTCTGTGACGGAGAGGAACGACTGGCCGTGTTGTGGAGCATACTTCGGACTCTTTGCATTCCCTGCGGCTGTGCTGGTGACGAGGACAGGTCCGCTGTCTCGATAGTGGTTGGTAGGTCCATCAATCTTTGTATTTGTATACCGTCTCCAGGCCCCATATGACTTATGTGGTTGAAGTTTGAGGGTGCAGATATAAGCTTCGACCTTCTATCCGTATGTCTAGAAAATGAGCATCACAAGGA
>JAQFXY010001160.1:0-12372 GCA_034693865.1 Ceratophysella sigillata | reverse complement strand
CTAATGAAGAGCACTGAACTAAGTGAAATAATCCGGTTTCGTATTTAAAAATTAAAAACAGTTTTGTAGAGAGATCGGTTTTGAATACGTCCGTTCAGCTCGAGCGTATTTTGGGAAGGGAAGCGTGGGAGCATGGAGCTTTAGGTAAACAAACCATCTTCACCGCGTTGTTTTTAATTGCTGTTATCGACGTTACCATGGGTTTGGTTTGGAAATGTGAATGAACTTACTTAGAGGCATGTGCTACATTTACATTATTACAGGCATAGCCTAAGAAGTTGTAAAGGTTCATTAAAATATTAAGTACAGATGTGCACTTCCGAAGGGGTGGACAAAAGAATTTGGCAGTGTAATGGATATACCTACTCAATCAAAGTGTAGGGGAAGGTGTCACACCTACATATATAGATTGACGATAATTTATTTTGTAACTTAGTTCAATACTTCAATCAATACTTGATTTACTATAAATAAATTAGATTACATGTAAATTGCAAATAGTGGTGTGTAAAAATTCAAATAGGTTTTAAACTGCTATTCTGCAAATTAATGTCTGTTTCGTCCGATGGTCTTGAACAACAGATGATGCTTCCTTTCTTTTCTTTTACAAAATCGAATTCTTTCATTGTAGTTCAAATATGACGGGTTGACTTCTTCTACACCAAGTTTCTGGGCTTCGTGTAGACTTTCGAAAACGTCGAGTGCTTCTTCAAACATATCCTTCTGCATAAAATCCCTGCCTGTCCATGCTCTAGTGTCCAGCGTGTTCTTATCTTCTTCTCCCAAAATGATTTTCTTCACGACATTAACACTGTTGAACAGTTCGAGAGATTTATCAAGTTTTTTAAGTCGATACAACGTTTGTGCTTCACGATACATACTATAACGCAAATCTTTATCTCTGTATCCATTCCGTTGTCCTAGTTTTATATGACAAAATCGAATGCGGTGTGTGTTTTCATTTTTTACATCATGTTCATCTTCTAAAGGTTCTTTAAGACTTTCAAAAAATTCGATGGCTTCTTCCCACATTTCTTTATTCATTGATACCTTTCCCATCCACTTCCTTCCGATCCAAGTATCGCGATGATCTTCTCCGAAACTTCTCACTGTCACTTCAACAATAGTTTGGAACAGTTCAATATACTGGTCAAGTCTATTAAGACGATACAATGACTGTGCTTTACATCGAAGAGTAGTAAGTGTATCTTCATCTTCAAATCCAAATTCATTAGACAGGATTGGTAAGATTTTATCACACACTTCCAACACTTCACTGAACTTCCTGTTAACATCTTAACAACTTAAGTTCCATTCAAAAAGGCCGAATATCCTCGACGTGAAATCGAGCTTCTCGCCCAGTTCAACTTTGTAAATTAGTGGAAGCAATACTTCCAGCGATGCGGAATATTCGTGAAGCTCAGAAAGTAATTGTGCTTCGACGAATTTAATTCTAATCGAGTTGACATGACTTTCTCCTAAAACATTTTCAATATCTGAACTGTAGTCCCGTGCTAGTTGAAGCCCTTTTTCTTTATTATTATCCGGATCCGGACAGCCGTAGTCAACTAAAAGTAGACGTTCACAGACATATGATGGGAAATCAGCATAGTACAGTAGTAAATTTTTATGCTTCCTTGAAAGACCCTAAATTGATTCTGCATGTGGCAGCAAAGATTCCACCATCATTTCATACTCATAGCCACCACCGGGCTTTTGAATCAAGTAAATTAGAAGCAACTCGATTGCTTCCCTTAATACAACCTCAATGTTCTCTCCAATATTTAGTCTGATGACATGCTGAACGAGCCTATGTACGTTAATTAATCCAGGTTTACCCGGTATCATTGAATACTTTTTTAAAAAAGCAATTGCAGCCTCTGCTTCTGCCTTATTATGTGTCCGGGAGGCTGGACGTGTAATTGACGTTGAACTCATAGTTGGTAAATCATGAATCTGGAACTGGAATATAGTTCCGTATATATCATCGGACTCAAAGCAGGATATAATCTTCAAAATGTGGACTGCCAGTTCACCATATTCCAGAGCCCGAATTTGTTCAACTGTTTATGTCCAGGTAGTCAAGGTTGTCTTCTCATGATCACTTAATTCTGCGTTCCGGTAATTCAACAGAATTCCTGCACTTTTACTTTCAAAAAGGTCCAAGTAGTATTTAATTGGATGAGCACTTTCACTCAGTTCTGCTCGGATGTAGGCAACAGCCTGTTGAAGGGCTAATGGAAGACACTGAAGAGCATTGACAAGGTTAAGTACGTCAGTTCTGTTCGTGTTATTCTCAATAGATTTATTTATAAAAGCCACAGCCTCGACTCCGCTAATTACATCGAGACGCAACACATTTATTTCATGCTTCCATGTTGACTTTCGGCTTTTTATTAAGACAGTTGGGATTATTGCTTTTGGATGTTGATATTATGGCAGTAAGTTCAGCACGTCAAAGTCTTCAACATTATCGAATATAATCAAACACTTTTGATTTCGACTTGAGAACCACTTGTAAATTATTCCTAATAATTCCTTATTTTTCTTCGTTTCTAATTCTTCTTTAGGGATTTTGAATTCTTCCTTGAGTAATTGATTGAGGGATTTGCGGAATGATTCTTGCCATTCTGTATTAACCCAAATCGCATTTCCGTCATTGATTGATTGATTGATTGATTGATTGATTAACTTTTATTTAAGTGTCAACAATGAGTTACAGCAAATACATAATTCACGGGGTAAACTAAGTAGGTAAGGACTGCCTAATGACAATTCCAGCTGGTTTCCGCTCACGGACACTTTGATGGTAAATATACTCTTAATTAGGAATTTCTTAAATAACTTAAATTTAATTCTGAAAGTTGAGATTGATTAGATTGAATTTTAATTCTAATAGTTGAAAGTGATTACACTGAAATTTAATTAAGTCATAGTAATCCCAGTAGTCATGGGCATATTTCTTAGCGAGTTCAGTTTTCCCGATTCCACCAAGACCTGAGATAGGAACCGGAGATATTCGTTGATTGATGACAGTAGAACTACCAGAGGCTCCAGTGAGGGATTCGTGCAGTTTTAGCAATTCAGCCGTACGCCCAGTGAACGACTGAACTGGGTATTCAACTTGGAACCAGATACCATTCGGGGACGTCTTTACAGGAACTTCTTTAATATTTTCTATAAAGATCAGTAAAATTGAAAAATTAATAACATAACTAAATACATAGGTATACTTTATAGTTTTCGCCATTTCTTGGAACTTGGAACCAGATACCATTCGGGACGTCTTTACAGGAACTTCTTTAATCTTTTCTGTAAGATCAGTAAAATTGAAAAATTAGCAAATACATATGTTTTAGCAGTCTCGCCATTATTTATTGGTAGTTTCTACCATGTAACAATAAGTTTTATTAATTGCCTGCTTGTCAAGAAGACGAAAATCTAGACTTGAATAATTTGAATTCCCAGACAATATCTAATGCTACACCGTGCCACTCAATACAATGAGCATTTATTTAAAATAAATATAACAAACAGACTACAACAAAAAGTGTAACTTACCAACAACGCTTGTAAGATTCAGTTCATTGAATCTTTCTACCAAGCTTCCTACTGTTGCTTCCAATGATCCCTTAATAAATTTGCATTTGAAGAGCGCTTCTGCAAAGAATCCATAAGCTCCAGAATTTTCTAGAAGTACTTTTTTATTCAAAACTTGTAATTCAGCAAACGGAAGTTGTAGAATTCCATAAATACTTTCTTTCTTTGTAAGTGCCTCTGAGTCGTCTGACAGTATGCGAGCAATACGGAAAATTCCTTCAGTCACTGCAAGCGAAGAATGAAATTAAATAAATAATTTTAATTCCAAAGGTATAAATAAATGTAGTAGTTGTAGTGTATTAAATGTAGTAGTCCAGAAGTGAATTTTGCTCTCACACATAATATATGATGAAAAATAAGAATAGTGAAATATTAAATTTCTGTGATTTCTTGAGTTGCCCCAAATTGCTTTTGCATGTGGAACTAAAAATTCCGCCATATTTTTATCAACAAAACACTCGGAATCTGGAGACAAGTAAATAAGCAGCAACTCCATTGCTTCCCTTAATACAACTTCAATGTTCTCTCCAATATTTAGTCTGATGACATGCTGAACAAGCCTATGTATGTTAATTATTCCAGCTGGACCAGCGACCATTGAATACTTCTTTAACAAGGCAATTGCATCCTCTGCCCCTGCCATATTGTGTGTCCGAGAGGCTGGACGTGTAATTGACGTTGAACTCATAGTTGGTAAATCATGAATCTGGAACTGGAATATCTTTCCGTCTATATTATCGGATGCAAAGCAGGATATCATGTTCAAAATGCGGACTGCCAGTTCACCGAATTCCATATCCCCAATTTTGTCTACTGTTAATGTCCAGGTAGTCAAGGTTGTCTGCTCATGATCACTTAATTCTTCGTTTCGGTATTTCAATATTGTAGCACTTTTACTTTCAAAGAGGTCCAAATATCTTTTAATTGGATGAGCACTTTCGCTCAGTACCGCTCGGATGTACGCAACTGCCTGTTGAAGGGCTAATGGAAGGCACTGAAGAGCATTGACAAGGGTAAGTACGTCAGTTCTGTTCGTGTTATTTTCAATAGATTTGGTTATAAATGCCACAGCTTCGTCTTTGCAAATTACATCGAGACGAAACACATTTATACTGTGCTTCCATGTTGACTTTCGGCTTGTTATTAAGACAGTTGGAATTATTGCTTTCGGACGTAGGTTTCTTGGCAATAAGTTAAGCACGTCAAAGTCTTCAACATTATCAAATATGATCAAACACTTTTTTTTTCGATCTGAAAACCACTTGTAAATTATTTCCAATAAATCCTTATCTGTTTTCTTTTTTAATTGGGTTTCATGGATTTTCAATTCTTCCTTAAGTATTTGATTGAGGGATTTCCGGATTGATTCTTCTAGTTCTGCATTAATCCAAATTACATTTTCGTCATAGTAGTCACAGTAGTCCTGCGCATATTTCTTAGCGAGTTCAGTTTTCCCGATTCCACCAAGACCTGAGATAGGAACAGGGGATATTCGTTGATTGATGACAGTAGAACTACCGGAGGCTCCAGTGAGGTATTTGTGCAGTTTAAGCAATTCATCCGTACGCCCAGTGAACGACTGAACTGGGGATTCAACTTGGAACCAGATACCATTCGGAGACGTCTTTACAGTAAATTCTTTAATCTCTTCTGCAAAGATCAGTAAAAATTGAAAAATTAACACATGTACATAACTAAATACATATACTTTAGCCTTCTCCCCATTTCTTGGTAGCGATTTAAGATTTTCTACCATAGTACCATAAGTTATATTTATTGCATGCTTGTCCAGAAGACGCAAATCTTCGGTTGAATAATTTGCATTTCCAGAAAATAATGCTTTACTGTGCCACTCTACATATATACAATGATAATCTATTTTAAAATTATTATAACATACAGACCACAACTCCAAGTGAAACTTACCAACAACTCTTGTAAGATTCAGTTTATTGAATCTTTTTACCAAGTTTTCTGCTGTTACTTCCGATGATCCCGTAGTAGATTTGAATTTGAAGAGCGCCGCTGTAAAGAATCCATTATCTCCAGAGTTGTCTACAAACACTTTATTCTTCAAACCTTGTAATTCAGCATACGGGAGTTCAAGACTTAAATAAATACTTTCCTTCTTCGCAACTGCCTCCGAGTCGGATGACAATATGCGAGCAATACGGACAATCTCTCTGTCTGTCACTGTGGGCGTAGAATTAAATTAAATGCATTATTTAAATTAAACATTTACAAAAAAGGTAGTGTGTAATACTTTCGTAATAAATCATCTACTTACACGTTGCCATGTTCAAAAATCAAAATAGATTTCTACAAATTGATACAAAAATTCTTTAATTTGTTAAAATCGTAAGTTCAAAACAAAGAATAGTAGTATATTAACTTGATTTGACGCTGCTGCTAAAATGTACAATCGAATAAAATGGATGCAAAGTATGGATTCGCTTGAGTTCCACGTCAGCCAACGCCTCATTGAAGACCAACAAAACTAGGTACGCAATTTAGTTCTTATCAGTACTTTATCTTAATCTCAACTCAAGCGTTTTTCTTGAATTTGGGTGTGGGTTTGAGTTGAGTAATTATTTTGCTAATACTCACAATAAGCTTTGATGCCTGTTGGCAGTTCCAGCTTGTTGAAAAATCGACACGAGAGAGACCAGCTAGTTTTAAGTTTGAACAGTAGTGCTGTACAGATTAGATTAGGTGAATAAATATATGAAATTCAATGGTCTTCAAGAAGTAAATACATTTATTCGATTTTATGAACATAGTTTTGCTAATATTATGCATGAATTTAAGAGATATTGAGCTCCGATGTAGTAGCCCTTTTTTACTGTAATTTTGCTTAAGCGTGTACCTACCAGGAATAACGAACAGTTGAAACTGAAAATACTATACAAAGGGTAGGTGTGACCTCAAATAAATCCATTTTAGCACGCCAAGATTATTAATATAAACATTCTGAAATTAAAATAAATCAAGAAACTTCAAGTATCTAATCATAATCATAAAACCTGCCTTCGGCAGCTCGGGACCAGAAGGGAGCGACAGTTAACTGAAATTACACTTCTGTTAGTTTAAAAAAAAACATTTGCTTCGAACATTTTACGATTTGATCTAATTTTGTGACCAAATTCAAAAAAGAACATGCTTCGAACTTTTTGTGCTGTTTCATTGAATCAGGTAATACCATTTGATTGCTGCGCCTTGCTGGGCTCCCTGTAACACCACTAACAATATGCTTCCGTTCTCCAACGTTAGCTGCGTTTGACCTTTCTTCGTACTTCAGTTCATATACAATACACGTCAGAAAAAAGCGCAGCCGTGAGGGGGGACGGACAGACAGACGGACGGACGGACAGGATCATCCCATAAGACAATTCTAGTCTAAAATTATATCTACTCACAGAATAGACGAGTTTTGAAATTCTGAAACAGGTGTAGACCATCATCATTTCAGTTGAGTCTAGTGAGCTGAAATAATTAATACCAGTAGATCCAATTTAAAATTATTCTTGTTTGCTTATCTCGTAAAGTGGGAACCTTTACTAGAGCAGCAATTATTATCCAACTTCCGTAAACGATTTAAAAATCCAAATCCTTGAATTCATGTTGATTTTTCAATTCCGAATCCGGCGTGTTCTCTCAATTATTTCATTAGCCATCTGATATCCATACAAACAAACTTGTTTCCATCTACTTAAATAATTCTAATATGAAGTACAAAAGTAATTTCAGTTTTTGTTTCTGATGAGTATATCTACAATATGCGTTATTTTTTTCTGCAGGTTATGCTCTGTTTTAGAAAATTTAGAAGTTTGGAATCGAATACCGAAACATTTTACAACAATAAATACTGGGTTTCGGTGCCAATAAGTGGACGGTAACGATAGCTATTTCTGCAGCAGTTTCCAAAAATGCCACTAAAAGAAAACTATAAATAATATTGAAAACTTTGGGTATACAACAAACGACTTTTTCTCCATCCGCAGCTATGTTTTAATTTGTCAATATACATTGGGTTTAGCTAAGCAATTTATCTTAACAATTTCGAAATTATTGCGAAACTGAATCAATATAGTTTTGACGGATTTTCATTCCAAGGATTCGCATTGTAATTCAGTAATTGTAATTCAATTCAACGAACAAAGAGTTTACCTATCTAATAAAAATAAATACAAAAAGAGCCGTTTAAGACATTCAAGGACTAGTATGGTTGTATTTTGTATTAGAGTCACAGGCAAGCATAAAAACAACCCATGGACTAAAAAGTAATACTTGGGTTTTTGCCAACATTGTTACATATATTATACGTTAAAGTATACATGCCTTTTTCATACAAACGTTCATAGAAACTGGCCAAGTAACATTCCAGAACCTACTGTTCATGTAATACCCTATAGTTCTTTTTGTTTCAATAAAATAATTAGTGTAATTACCGTTTAACTCACTTAATCGTGTAAGCAAACCACTACAAGTTATGTCAGAAATATAGAACTATGTGATCTTCCGTGAATCACCTCCCGCTGCGCAGCCAGTAGCATACCTATGTATATGTATGTACCTACATAGTTCTTCATGGTTAAATGAACTAATGTAACCGTTTACGAAATTAAACTGAAATTGAATCTAGTTCCCGGTGTAGCACTTTAAACGGTTTCCGAACCTATGAATCTTAAAAAGTACGAATTCTGGTCTTTTATGGCTCGCTTAACGTCTTCGTGGTTCCAGAGCACAAAAATTAAAAGTACAGTGTTGCTTCCCACGCCAATACCAACGATCAAGCGGGGGATATCATTTGGACTGTTGATGTCAAACTCGAAGCGAAACTTTACCATACATACCACCACATAAGAATAGTCTGCCTGCGCTGCGGTACCATTATGGATAAGGTTACGCTTGCCCCAGCGAAAGCGAAGCTTCTCCCAAGTTTTGTTGAGCCCAATGATCGTATGATTTTTTGAATCCCATTTAAATGGGAGGATACCGGTGTGGTAAATGAACTGGATGAGAGAAAAGACGGGTCACCAGGAGTGTCGATTTCACTTAAATCGTAGCTGGTTATAAAACTTCAGGCCCGTGGATGTCTTACTATTGAAATTGAACTGAGACCTGAAAAACGATTTATCGGAAGGAGTTAATAATTTATATCCCCTTATGAAAATTACTACAGATTAATTCTAGGTACTTCTTGTCGTCATCAAGTTGTATCCGAATATGGATTAAAATTGATTCTACGACATTTCGACAAGCGAGAATTGGGATTTCTAAATTAACAGTGTAAATTGCAGTTAATTAATTGCAGTGCCCTGGCTTGAAATAAATTGAGTAGTCCTACTACTTTGACTTTATATAAGGATACATGAATTTTATTTCAAGTATTCTGGCTCTCGAAGTACACGAAATATGTAAATACATGAATATTTGTTCATAAAATCAGTGGGTTTACAGCTATATTTTCACCTTTCTTGCTTTCTTTAAAGCAAATCCGTTAATAATATCGTCAAAACAAATATAACTACTGATTTCATGTTCTATAGACAAAATTGATAGATTGCTTAAGCGTATCTGGCCTGTTGTTGATCTTAAATAGTTCTTAATTAGTTTCAATTTAGAAAATGATCTTTCATTCGTCGCGACAGTCACAGGTAAATTCGAAGAGCTGTTTCAATGTTAGGAAATGCAACGTGGAGTCCGTTAATATACAAAATATTTAAAACATCCAGCGGTTTTAGCTTTGAAACAGTTTGATTATTTTCAAAAAACGGAGTAATTGAGTCCTTCAGGAAATGTATTTCTGACACGAAATGCTCTCCATCAAAATCGTTGACATATTTAGCAGAAAGATCTTGAACACACTTCTGCTGATCTTGTTTCGTAAAGCTGTCCTGATTTTTGCCCCTCATAAAATTGAACTCCGCTGAAATGTCTCGTATTTTTTCAAACCGGTTTCGAATTTCCGAGCATAAGTTGTCCACTAGTTCATTAAAGAATTCCACTTTAAACCTTTCTTTGCAGCTTAAGGGCTCATCATTTGCACTTTCTTCTAATCGCATTCTTTTTCTTCCCCTCGATATCCTGATATCTTCAAAACCACTGTTCATGTCTATTCCGACTCCGTCCGCTACTGATTCTGCCTTTTCGTAGGCGATTTCATATCCGTTTTGTCTGAAATCTTCCAAGTATTTCAGTAATCCGAAAAGAACTCGTTCTGCTTTACTAATATCCATTTGCTTGTTTTGTAAACTAATATTTGCGATTTCGATTTTACTTAAAATCAGCTCCCACACCGTCACACCAAGTAGAAACTTAAAATTCAAAACGTCATTTAATCTCGAATTCGCACCAGCTAATGTATCAGCGTTGGAGTCAGAACTTGTAGTAAGTTGAATTAAGGCTTCAATTACTAAACTGTATTGGTTGAATAAAGCTGACACTGCTTGGGATCTGGCTGACCATCTGGTGTTGCTCTGCGACTTTAGTGAAATATTTACATATTTCTTCAACGTTTCCCATCTTGAAGTTGAGCACGAGAAGAAAACAAATAGATTTTGAATTTGACCTAAAAGTAGTTTGGCCGGTAACACTCGTTCTGCGGTATTGACTCCTACAAGGTTTAACGAATGAGCCGCACACGGTACGTAATCCGCTTGCTCGTTTATTGCTGTAATTCGACTTTGAACTCCTTTGTACTTTCCCGACATGTTGCTGACGTTATCATAGCCTTGCCCTCTGCAGTTCTGAATATCGAGTCCATCTGTGTCTAACTTATCCACTATCATTTGGGCGAGCTTCTCACCGGTCTTTTCATTGCCGGCGATGAAATCAATAAAATTCTATTCAATTGAGCATCCGCTTTCGGAACACTGAACACTTCGAATAACTTGACTGATCTGCTCAGTTCTTGACGTGTCAGGAGTGGCATCAAATAGAATACTAAAGTATTTTCTTGCTTTGATTCGGTTCAGAATGGTTGTACGTACGTAGTTTCCGCATAAACCAATAAATTCATTTTGTGTCTTGTACGACAAGTAACTGACGTGGTCTTTCTTCAGCCGCTGTATATGTTTTTGAATAGGCGGAAAGTACTTCCCCAACAGCCTTATTAATGTCAGGAAATTTCCACAGTTGTTCTGATTAATGTCATCGACACTCCCTTGGAACGCTAAGTTATTTTGGGCTAAGAACAACACTGCATCCAAAATGCACCTTAAAACACTACACCAATGGGTTATTTCACTGTTCAACTTCACTTCACTGAGTTCAATTAAGTTGTTTTTTGCGCGATTAAGCTTCCAGTTCGTTGTTGCTTCCATATGACACTGCCTGAATTCATGGCTTTTAATCGATCTGCTCGTATGGTTGAAATCCTTGTATCCACCTTCGCTGGATCCGTGATTAGTCCAAAATGACTTCTTATTTGTACCAAATAGACAACAACAGAAGCAGTACAACGAATTTGTTGTTTTACTGTACACCAACCAGTCTCTGCTGAACTTTTTTTTTGATCCGTTGAATACGGTAGTGGTGTAATGTACTTGGTACGACTGTGTGTGTGATTTCGATTTATGAAATGCAACTTGCAAACAGACCGCGTGCTATGACACAAAAGCAAGGAATTAAAGTGGATGGAACAGATGAGACAAAAGCAGCCAAGAACGTGTGTTCGTATATACGATCTGTGATTTTTCTTTAAATACAATTTTATAATTTCTCAGTATTTTTAAAAAAATATTTTGAAGTTTCTATATCCGGCCCTTTCGTGGTCCGGCCCTCCTGGCTTGACAAGTGACAAGCCACCTGAGTCCGCCCTCGTACGGGCCCTGGGTTAATTACCTATATAACCATACACTGTATAAACTATTTTTACTAACCAACTCTGTAATCCTAATCCTATTCAAAACATTTCAATAGATTTCGACTGAAATCAATTATCTTGTAATAAATAGAATCAAGTACATAACAAAATATCACTATTTGGTTTTAGAAGGCCTAATTATCGTAAGGACTAGGGACAATTGCAATTGTCGCTTGCCCAGTGGTGGCCGGCGCAACGTACGCAGCCCAATCGTTACTGGCCCAATTGTCGTTGTCCAATTATCGCCGAAAGATTAAAAATCCATAAATAAAATTACTTCTGCCACAGGCTGGAAATAAACATAAATTGTTTAGCTGTTTTCATCCAGCTGATACGCCATTCGCAAGATATTTAGCTGTTTTGATATGAATAATAATTCATTTAACAAGCTTATCTCTTTTCCGGTACCGTGCCGCATGAACACTGCTGTTATTTATTTGCACAATTAGGAGATATATGTCTTTGCTTGTTTTCGAGTCTCGGAAAGCCTTACCTACTATGATAAATACATCATAAATTAAAAAGTATATCTATATCCCAATACATGTTGTCGTGTGGAATCAAATAAATGACGATGGCGATTGTACATACGAGTACTAAACTAATCTCAGCGCATATTTTATGAATTTCACTTCGAAGCCTAGAAACTTAAATGAAACGAAAGCAAACAATCACTGAAATATATCCACAGATTCCTTTCCATGGTTTGATTTTAATTGAATGTCCGTAAAGTATAATTCATTGATAACAGTCATTTTTATAAAGTAATAGAATATACAAAAATTATTATGTAATTCTTCTAATGACGCGGACTTACTGAGAATTTGTAAATGTGAGGAATTTGTGCGTTTTTTAGGTCATGCTGATGTACTCGTACCAAGTTTTCGGCTTCGGCTCCAGTTTGG
>JAQFXY010001159.1:0-12377 GCA_034693865.1 Ceratophysella sigillata | reverse complement strand
GGCTGACCGAAATTTTGAGCGCTGAAAGATTGAAATGCACTAGGTATAAATGATTTCTCGTTCCGAAGCCCCCCCCAGACCGCAAACCTGTATACGCCCCTGGTAATCAGAGAAAAAAAAATTCTAGAGCTTCCAGACTTCGATGATATTATAGAAGACCAGTCCGCTCGTCAGCCCTAATCATACCTGCTAAATATCTCGTGTGTTGTATTGTAGACACTAGACACTGTAATCTTATAAGATGCTGTTAAGGAGAAGACTATCTACTGGATTTAAGTTACACGGCGGGTAATTTCAAAAGTTAAACAGTCTACGCATGGCTTATAGTAGCAGGAGATGTTATAGCAGTGCAGGAAAAAGTTGAAGATATGAATTTCTACCTAGGTATAGAGGGCGCTGCCAAGAACTTCAGAACACATTCGGTGCCTATTTTGTACATACAACATCCTACATCATACTGCATATTACATACTAAGGTTAAACCATGATAATACACAGGGAAAAATCTTGAGAGGTTAGTAAAACCTTAAGAAGCTTGGTTTTAAATATTCCTAACTATTATGCAAGTTATTGCGTTGAATTTATCTTGAACTGGAAAGTACTACTTGTTCTGTGTGTATTGTTTGTTTGGATCTGCAATTTTCTACGTGTCTGCCGATAAATATTGGTCTAGTATACACTTCTCCTGCAGATGTACGCATTTTAGCTATTGCACGATTTCGGTATAATTTTGTAGAAACAATAGCACCAAGCGATGCTGCAATTGCGAAATGTGTTGCAACTATGCCGTCGTCAGTCCAACAGCAATGCGATCTTTCTTTAATCTTACCATCAGCTTAGTTTTCTGAGTTGCCTGATTTTCGGCACAAAACCAACCTATAACCTATCCAGCCCAAAATCCGAAAATCACAGTAAAGTATACAATTTTCAATAGTGTTTGTAAAGTTGAAAGTCATCTATTTCCAATTTAATTCACTCCATACCATTATTAAAATAGATAGTGGTGTATTTCGGATAACTGTCGATGTCGGCAATAGTTAGTGCTACATCAGTAAAATAAGAAGCAATTAATTCGTAAAATCATCTCACGTGTTAGGTAGGTTTGGATAAAATAATTTGAACATATTTTCTAAGGATAACATAGACTTTAAAAAATAGTTTTTGAACTCGTATGTTTTTTGGTATTTTGAATTCAAGTGAATGGGGTAATTTCAGTAATTTAAACAATCATTATTCGTGTTATTTTTGCAAACATGCCACTGCTGTATGTACATAAATACTAAAGTTTGTAGTTCAACAAATGTGATAGCAAAATTATTTCATCGCCGGTAAAACTTTGAAACAATAGAAGCAATTAGCAACAATGTTGTAGCCATGCAACGCAATGTTTTACATTAAATGCTCGGAAGCACAGCTACATTCTAGTCTAATCTGTAGTATAATCCATATATTTAATCTTAATCTATATAGTCCTCAAATCACAACTGCTGACTGCAGCAAACACTTCAAATGTAAGACTAGATAACTGCTTACAAAGAAAGCACGGAGTACAACTATTAGCACGAATACGGTGATGCAAGGTTCTACTCCAATAATAAGCCCCTAAAACTATCATTACTATTTTCCTAGAACAAGTTAATTTGCCCGACCCGTAGTTCATTGGGTACCTGTCACTTCTAGCTTACTCGATTATAATTTGGACACTAATGTTTTAAGTTTACACACTAAGAGAAAGAGTGAGCCGTACTCTACAGTGCCTTTCATTTAAAGAGTTTTAGAGCTCCCCCTATCAGAATCTCTATTCAGGGTAGACACACCGTACTTCAAACTCTGTAATGCTATGATACAGACAGAAGAATAACCTTACTTCTAGAAACCTTGGTCTACGTTGCACTGCAGAAGATGGACGGCGAAAACACAAGATCTGTGGCGGTAACGTCATGTAAGAAGCATGTGAGCATGCTTTCCAGATTGTAGATATAAGATTCGTCTAAAAAAAAATTATAAACTGTATTTACGAAATGCGTACCTTGTTTGGAGTTAAAGTTCGCGAGCTGGTTGAACAAGGTAACTAAATCGTGTCGATACACGATTGAGAATACCAGTATGATGGAGACAGTAGCGTGTCCATGAGTGTAGAAGATGTGTATTAGAAGTTCTAAAGACACATGAGTTAATTCTGAATCTGTGTATCCAAATCCAGGCATTAGACGGAATATCAGAAAACATGTATACATTGACATGGCTGCACAGCTTGTGCAGACAAAAGCCATTTTGTATTGACAAGTGGTTACACTTAATCTGTTAGTATTTGGATTCCAGTTATGAGGAAAAATCCAGATACCGCAACAAAGACGAAAAACTGTGTTGACAATTCGTTGTTCACCAAAGCTCAACATGGTGACCAATTAAGTAAGCTCGGATTTACTGTTCAATGTGAAACTAGGAAATGCAACGGAATTTCTGTGAAAGCAAAAAACAAACAATACAAAACCTCGTTATATGAGAACCTTACGTATTTCGACGCAATATGCTATATTAATTTATTTTGTTTGCCTTCACTTTAGTCTCTCTCTGAAATGATCAAGAGCTCAAGCCAGAAAGTAAGTACGGAACCAGTACCCGGTTTTGTCCAATCCAATACGGATTTAGTGCAATTCGAACCTGGCTTCATCCAAGTTTGAATATTACTCAAAACTGTATCTCCGCATGTTGAGTTGTGATGCTTTGAACCTAATCAGACATCATGCATATGAAATGGTTTAAAATTACACCCCCCGATTAGAGTTAACCATGCCCCAGGTCCGTACCCAGCCAGAGGAGAACAGGCCCGGTTTGGCTGCGGCATGCGGCATTGGCCACTCAAATAATGAGCTTACCGTCTTGGTTCTGGTTAACTATTTTGAGGCTGGATTTTTTCAAAAGTAATTATTCTTAAATTCGCTACTAATAACAGGGTAGATACCTAATCTTTAACATAGCCATGTACAGTAACTTTGGGATATGTGTCAAAATTTAGATTTATGCTTCAATACTACTGGTGAGTGTATAAGCACAGCCCTATGTGTCAGCATACAGTACATAGGCCCAATGCTATTTGAGCTACACAGTTCTGTGATTTGTGATGACGTAAGGATATTTTTTTAAAATTTGCCTAGCTTAAAATAGTGATAGGTTTTATCATGGATTCATTGTCGTTTATGTCACCGTTTGGCTTAAGTTTTGACACTGACAACGGACATGCACTACAATGAATTAGCGGACCCGTAAAAAACGACATAGCCGATTCTACGGCCTTGGGGCTTTTGATTGATTGATTGTCCTTTATTATAGTGTCTAAAGAAATTACAGCAATTTCTTATGGTGTAAGTACAACAAATAATACATAGTAAGGATTGCCATGGAAAGTTTTTGTACTTATTCAATTAAAAACGTGGACCCGTGTGGATTACTCATCTATTTCTACGGAATAAACGACTTCCACAATAAAATTGCATATTTCTGTACAGTATTTGACAGATATACTGTAGTAGTTATACAACCAGAGTTTTGTAACTACTTATACTAAGCGAAAATCCCAAGTTGCCATAAAACGCTACTACTTAACACGAAAACATTTTGAATACTTTATATTTAGGCAAAACTTCTACTAAAGGGAGTACTTATTCATCAAATTATAGGTTTCGCAAGCAAAACCGTTTTTGGAATAAGTTAATACGATACTATTAGTTGGTGAGCATTTACGGAGAAGTTACTTATAGAATAAATCATATAGAAGTAGCTCAATCAAGGTTTAAAAGGAACGAAAGTATGTTCTCTCTTTTCCGACTACAATTACATCTCCATATTTAATGTCAACGTTTTCATGAGCAAATGATGGTGGACTTCATTCAAAAATGTATCCTATATAATAAAATCGTTAGTCCGCTATCTCCTCCGAAACCACAGCACGGATTTTGATGAACGATAGCTTAAAATGTAGCTAATTTTTCGGGTCAGCCCGTAGGGGAGTTTTCATTGACCCTTGACCCCCAGAACTTTGACTCCGGTCAAAAATAGGTATTTGGTATGTCGTAGCCGTGAAGTTGGACACCATAATACGTTATTTCGCAACTCATGACTGATGATGGTATTCGTTATATGTCGTAACACACCGAAGGTCCCCGAGTGTGCCCGAGGAGCTATGTCGCGATGCCGTAGCACCCAAAAGTAGGAAATCGCTATGTCGTAGCCGTGACGTTCCACACGATAATACGTTATTTCGTAACTGATGATGGTATTTGTCACATGCCGTTAACACACACTGAGAGTGGGAATGCGGGGGGAGAGCGGACAGAGAGCGGAGAAGCTGGGACGAAACGGGGAAGCATATTAGTTCGGGAGCAACGTTGCAAGGTCAAGGGCGGAGACAAAAGTTTGGGGCGACGGCGTTGTGTACGAAAGACAAAAGCCTGTTATTCCGATCGTAGTTCGGGGATGTCTAGTTCTAATATAATTTCTCTACTAGCCTGTCTCTGAATTACGAAATATGTATTTAAAATCAACAAACGCCCGATGTTCTCGTCGTTGGTAGCTGGAATACTTAAACCTGTAAAAATTCCGGTTAATCACGAACTGTCAAGTTTTTGAACTCACTTCACATTTCACATTGATGGAGTGGAACATTGAGTCAGTCTCATCTCATCCAAAATGTTCAAGTAAATCAAATGGTAAAGACACTTATTGCAGGTATAGCCATAGGCCGCTATTGTATGTTGGCCTCTATTACATGGGCCTCTATTGACTTGGCCGCTATAGACTTTGCCTCTATTGTTTTGGCCGCTTTGACGTGCTACCGTATTTGTTGGTCTGTACGCGTAGCAGGAGTATGTACGGTTTTATCACCTAGTATAACGACGTTAATGATTTGCTGGTGTATGTCTCTCTCTCTATCTGTCCGAAGTTTTACGAACGGAACGGGACTTGACAGGACCGTGATAAACCTCATCCTAATACCTGATCCCATGCCGGTTTGATGTGAGCGCTAATACTTCCAGATTTGGATTACAATAACTTTTGTTTGTTGATAGAATTTCAAAACCCAGCCAGGCCAAGAACATAGATTGTTGGCATGCGAATAAAAGTACTTGCACGTATAGGTTCTCTGTTCGCAATTTCAATTTGTAAAAATCAATTTCCTGAACTGAGTCGGTAAGAACGATGTAACAATAGAAAGTGGGAATCGCCGTAACAACGTAGCAAGGAAAAGCTTATTCAAAAAGAATACGTAAATGTAACCATGATTTAAGTCAACCACAATATAATGACCTTGAAGCCTTATCTGACTCACTATTTTCACCTATAACGTTGACCTCTGTTCGTAATCGCACATGTACAACATCAACGGTGTGGTGTGGGGAAAATGCTAGGCCATGTGCTTTCAGTATTCAAATCGATTTCGCGAATGTCTGCCCACCAAATGCCCACCAGTTGAAAAGTAAACAAAGTCTAAAAACGTAAACAACTGAAATGCCGACTCTATATACCTTAGGGCCAAGACTCTGTGGCTATTACTAACGACAATTTTTTTCAAAAACAGATGCTCAAAATTTACTCCTTTGCATTTTGTTGATAATCAAACAGTTGTCAGGCTGGCCAAGGTTGCTGGCAGTGGTTGCCAAGGCCAGGGATGGAATTTTATACATCCAACCTCGTATTTGTCCGGATAGTGGAAGAAATGGATGAATTGGATGAAATGGATGGATAAATCGGACAAAAAGAGGTGTCTTACATGCCGCATTTCCGAATACATGCTCTGCATTGTTTCTAGCTTGCATAATGTGATAAGCTGGTATAATTTGGCAGTTGCCACAATTTCTGCTATTACATTGCCATTAATACTAAGTTAGGAGATGCGGTAAGTGGTTTTTTGTCAGATTTATTTGTTTAAATGCCGTATTCATCTTTCTCCACAGTCGCCATTACAATCACATCAATATTTCATTTCATAGTTAATTAACTCGTGAACATTAGAAATAATCAATTCAGCAGTTATAAATCTTCGCTCCACAACACGTGTTCTACTTTTTATGTCTGGGGCCTAGGGTTTTGTCATATTCTCGATTTAGCACCTAAGTTTATAGTCTTAACACGGCCAATGACACACTCAAATGGAACTCAAAAGTAACCTAGATACACATTTTGTAAACAGATGTGTGGCAATTGTGTGAGTGTCATATGAGCTTCTTATTCGGGGTCCTATGTGCGTGCCCGTGTCATCAATCGATGTAATGTGTACATGTGCCCGTGTCATCGTTCGATTTCTTGTGTGCCTGTGACCGTGTCATCGTTCGATGACATGTGTGTCTGTACCCGCCGTGTTGTCATTCTATGACATGTGTGACGTGAGGTGTAGCCATGAACCGAAATGTCACATTTACATGTCGTTCGTATGCACTTTTAACTCGTGAATAACAATATTTGTGTTAAAAGGCTTCACCATATGTTTCAATTTTTCTGTTTTCAAGAAGGAAAATCGGTCAGCAGCGTACTTGCTTATTACGCAAAATTTGCTAATTTTCTTTTTGACCATTTTATCAAATTTGTCCGATTTTGGACCTCGTTTTCATCCAGAAATTTCCATTTTATCCGGATGGATAAAATGGACGGTTTGGATGACGTGCCATCCCTGGCCAGGGCAATAAAATGCATATCTACAGCAAACAGTTGTAAAGACTTGTGACTCAGAGCTCACAAAATGTGAAACGACTGGGGGTCGAGCCCAGATCACTCTGTCGAGGAATTGCTCTACCCATTGAGCTACCGGACCACGCTCGATGTTTGCTTTGAGTTAAATTGCCTTGTTTGTCTGCGTTATCTATTTTCTGCTTGCATACCTGTTCCTTCTTTCTGAGGACAGTATGCTAATTAGAGATAACCTGATTCCCTCAGTTATATCTCTGCTGAGGCTCCGGGGCAGTGAAGACGGTGTATCAGTCTTGCACAGTTTCACGCTGATTTCATGTGTTAGATGTTTTGTTGGTGGTTTAAACACTTTTTGGTTCATTGTGTTTATTATGTGGTCTGGTTATGTATGTTGGTGTTTTTCAACTATATTGGCTTCGCAGTGTTTACTATGTGTTCTATAACGTTTCTGTTGGTGTTTTCCAACACTATTGTCTTCATTGATTTCATTGTCTTCTAGAACGTTTTCATGATGTTTTACAACAATATGGGCTTTATGGTGTTTCTTAAGTGTTCTAGAAAGTTTTTTTGGTGTTGTCGACGCCGAACAGAGACCGTTTTCAACGCGTGGTGCCGCATTGAACATTACACTTATCCGCTGGCTTTTTCCTCTGATATGCCTGCGGTTTATCAGTTAATACCGTTGAATTAAATTTTGATTAGGAGTTTGAAATAACTTTGCTTCCAGCATTCGTAGTTGCTCAACTTTTTAAATTCATTTATTTTTAGCTTTCGGATAACTTAGCTTCACGCTATCTGGATCAACTATAGCGTTAGGTTTGGTATAATGGCTTGATTTAGACTGCACATTCACAAAATATATAGATTTAGAAATGCTATATAGATATTTTATGTTAGATACTTGAACTTGAACTAAAACTTGAACTTCTCTCCTCACCTCATTATTTCACCTCACCTGCCTTTTCAAACTACCTTGTTTTTAAGGGGTGTTTGGAGGATGGATCACCTGAGCACAGTAGGAAATACCGGAGCTCAGAGTATTGGAACTTATGGCTTGCGAGTTTGAATTTTCACGCGAAGACCTCATGGTCTTACCATGTAAATGGACTTTTTGGACCGAATTCTTGGCCATGCCTTATAAGCAGCCATCTCAGAATCAATGCCATTTGCATCTTACATGCATTCTTCGCATTTTCAAATAATTTTTTTTTCACTTTTTAATTAATTGAAGTTAAAAAATTAACGCAGCGCCTGCACCAACTACGGTACTTCCTCAGTAAAGTGAGTTTGAGTCGCTGTGTGTGTGTTATTTTGTGTTGTCTGTTGTGTTGTGTTTGTTGTGGGTGTAGTTGTGTGTTGTGTTGTCTGTTGTGTTGTGTTTGTTGTGGGTGTAGTTGTGTGTTGTGTTGTCTGTTGTGTTGTGTTTGTTGTGGGTGTAGTTGTGTGTTGTGTTGTATGTATGTTGTGTTGTGGGTTGGGTGTAGTCTATGATGTGTTGTAGTTGTTGTGTGTTGCATGTATGTTGTGTCGTGGGTGTAGTGTACAATGTGTTGTATGTATGTTGTGTCGTGGGTGTAGTGTACAATGTGTTGTATGTATGTTGTGTCGTGGGTGTAGTGTATGATGTGTTGCAGTTGTGTGTTGTATGTATGTTGTGTGCTAGGTGTGGTCTACAACACAACAACACGCTTATATATTGCATTCTACATATAAGGTCACACCGTGCATGTGCATTCGACATTTAAGGTCACACCGTACATGTTACATGCGTAATATTAGGTCACAAGGTACAATTGCATTATACAGTTTAGGTCACACCATTACATGCTACATATTAGGTCACAAGTTACAATTGCATGCTACATATTAGGTCACACCATTACGTGTTACATGGTACATATAAGGTCTCAAGTTACAATTGCATGCTACATATTAGGTCACACCATTACGTGTTACATGGTACATATAACGTCACACGTAACAATCTCATAGTACATATTAGGTCACATGTTTAAATGTTCCATACTACATATTAAGTGCTTCCATATGTCATATCGATTCTATCATAACGCATGTGTTCTCAATGCATTGTATCATCTATTCTACACGTAGAATGGATAAAGTCGAAGTGCCTCTAACTCACGCGGTTCTCGAAGTTCTACTGTCTGGTAATCCTGGATCCATCGACCAAGCGATAGAGATACTCGAGCCGTACCTTAAGATGAACATGTCATCTGATGAAACGAAAACGGTAAGTAAATACATTTTATCGGGGTGGCCGAAGAAAAGAATAATTTATTGAAAAACACTTTCACAAAATGAAGGTATTTATTTGTGGTTTTATTTCTTAGTTGAAGCGGGATTTGACCAAACTAAAGGGAAACTTCCGTGCTCGCTTCGTGAAGTCAAGCAAGAACAAGTTGGCATTTCGCAAGAAGTTCAAGGAATGGCTGGAGTCTTCTGTTCGAATTCCGCGATGCTGTGTTCGAAATCAAGAAGTACTGATCCCTCAAGTAGTTCCGGCGGTTCCCATCAATGAGGCGAAGATCAAGTTGCTGAGGTCATTCGAATCGGACGACCACCTAAGCCCTATTCGGAGAAGAGCAAAAGCGCTAAGTGCAAATTCGTAAAGAAGGTTGCCCTCAAGTTCTCCGTCGAAGTACTTCGCAAGGTACTTATCCTCAAGCTGAAGATGGAACAACGTGGAGTCGAGGCCAAAATTGTTGAAGATGTCGGCAAGCGCCCTGGAAATGCCATTCGGATGAAGAGTCAAATCTCCCTGGGAAAGTCATCGGTATAATGAGTAACAATGTAAGTATTAATATAATTATTATACTAATATACTTATTTATTTGACTTAGGAGCAGAGAACATCTTTTAACGAAAAAGAAGCGCTTGGATTGCTCTTGGAGAGGCGCAGTACGAAGGATCAATATACTATACTTCGTCAGGCCCTTATCTCCAAAGGACATCCAAATATCCTGCCATCCTACTATCTGGTACGCAAGGCTAAGGATATTTGTCGGCCTACACCAATTGGATGTCTTCAACTCAGTGACAGGAGTGCTCAAGTCCCGCTGCAGAATTTACTGGATAACACCGCCAGAAGAATTGTGCTTAGCAGCCAAGAGGTAAGTCAATATATGCAAATAAATATATATTATTACTGCAATAGCATGTGCTCACTGACTTTGTTTTTTATAGGTCATTCTATTGGCCTGTAACGGTTTGAAGGAAGTTGCTGTAACTTTGGTTGTGTCGTATGGGATGGATGTCTCTTCTGGACAGTCCCAATATAAACAGCTAAGTGTCGATAATTTGCCTTTTGATGATTCCAACCTTTTTGCGGTTACCATCATTCCGCTTAAACTCTCAGGCATTAATGCACTCCTTTGGTTGAATCCTAGGCTTCAATCATCCGACTACTGTAGACCTTTGAAGCTCAGCTTTGAAAAGGAGACGCAAGAACTGGTGCTCGCCGAAATCCCACGCATCGATGACGAGATTCATGCCTTGGTTCCTATGGTGGTTCAGGTTTCGGATGATTTGGTACTATTGATTTCATATGAGTTGCATTTAACCGTTATCGACGGAAAAATCTTAAGTTTCGTTACAGGTCCGAAGTCGATGCAAACGTGTCCGCTCTGCCAAGCTAACCCATCAAGCTTCAACACCTTGGCAAATCTGGTAAACGGTCACTTCGCCATCAAGAACAATAGCTGGATGTATGGAGCAAGTCCACTTCATGCCTACATCAGGTTTCTGGAGTGCTGCCTCTACATCAGCTACAGGCTAGAAATGCAGCCGAAACCAAGATGGAAGCGTAGTCCAGCCCAAGTGATCGAAACAAAAGAAAGGCAAAGAAGAATTCAGGCTGAGCTTCAACAACAAACTGGGCTAAGAGTGGACTACCCGAAGCCCGGAGGACAAGGTAATTTCTTTATTTAATAGCTCGATGCATTAATTGTCAATGTGAGAATAATAATAATAAGTTCTAATAAATATTCTAAGTTGAAAACTGAATTAACTAAAAAGACGTAAAAATTGTCATGTTATTGGCATTTGAATAGATTCCTCCAAACCTTCCTTAACACATTTTTAAACTTTTTAAACTAAAGAATACTGGTGACTGTGACCTGTGTGTGTGACTGTTACCTGTGTGACTGTGACTGTATTGTGAATGTGTGTGACTGGACCGGGCTCAAACAAATAACTAAGTTACAGAGTTGTCCAAACCGAATGGAGTGTAGTCAAAAGCCCATGGGGCGTTCACTGGCACAGAACGGTCCACAGTGAATTGAGTGCAGTCAAAAGCCTTGAGGCGTTGACTGGATCAGAGCGGTCCACAGCGAATAGATTGCAGTCAAAAGCCCATGGGGCGGTGACTGGCACAGAGCGGTCCCAAAATACAGCGAGTTTGTAAAAAAAAGTTATTGTAAGCGTTCGGTTAGTTTCACCTTAAATATTGTATTGCGCTTCGGGTAGATCGTGTTTATATATACACCGCGTTTCGCACAGTTGCTCATCCTTGCTTACAATAACTCCAATTTTCATAAGTACCGTGTTCTGTAGCATATTGAGCTCTCTGTGCTTTCCGAAGTATATCTGGTCATTTTATTAAAAAATTAACATTTTTAACGTTCAGTTGAGTTTAGGATTCACATAACATTTATTCGTTACTACAATCATAAATCATAATAAGGTAAATGCCTGGCTTCTGGTGCAGCGCATAGATCAACACGTATAATAGGAAGCCAAAGTGTTCTTGTGGGTTGGCGAAATTGCTTCATCTGGCTTCCCTTGGAACGGCTACACATTGACTAACAACATGAAGCACCTCTGCTGCTCATTACATGTGTTCAAATGCGCGTATAGTATAGAGCGTGACCATTACCAAATAGACGATTCCAAACATAAAACTGGCGCTTGTCTGCATTTGCAAATTGCCTACCGGACAAACAGGATCATCCCATAAGACCCTTCTGGTCTAAAACCTGCCTTAATGCAGCTCGGGACCAGAAAGGAGATTACATACACCAGCATATTATATAGCAAGACTGAGTTAATCATACGGATTTACATAATGACGTATATAAATCAAACCAAATTTAATCACAGGGATTTACATATGACGTATATAAATCAAATCCAATTTAATCACAGGGATTTACATATGACGTATATAAATCAAATCAATATCAATAAAATAAAAATCGCCTTTTGTAAATCCATACTTGTTTCCATGTTTGGACTCAAGTTCACAGAATTGCTCGATTGCCCCTATATAAAATGGTACTAACTTTTAAAACTTATATTTTAACACACGTTTAACTCCTAGGTGGGTGTAATTATTACGTGACGGACAGACATACATGGACAAGGAAATAAGGCCGACTTCCGTGGGTCAACATTAGTTATTCGAGAAGATGTCAGCATTAATACAACAGAAAATTTGGCCAGAATCACATCTTTACTGGAACGATTCGCCAATGAATTGAAACCAAAAAAAACGAAAAAGAAGTCCGGAAATTTACAAAATTGCACAATAAGCCCAAAGTGAATATTGCAACAGCAGAAATTACAGTCCCTGTTACCGCGACTGCGGTTAATTAGGCAAAGGACCACCTCGGTCAGAGGAGACTTATGACACAACACAACAAGCCTAAACTAGGCAAAGGTCAACATAACGTGGT
>JAQFXY010001158.1:0-12384 GCA_034693865.1 Ceratophysella sigillata | reverse complement strand
TTTGCCTAATAACAAAATAATATGCCTTATCTACGGTACGATATGAATATATGGAAAATTGATTCTCTTATCATAAAATGATACACAAAAAACTGTGGAACTCAACTTACCTATTTGGTAAAGAAATGTTGAACTTTTCAAATGCTAGTAATTAACGTAGTAAGTAACAAATAATGTCATAAAAAGGAATGTACATTGAGAAATAGACTTCAAATTCGTGAATTTTTTGATGTTTCAATACAAAAAGTCAAACAGTGGTCCCAAGAACGAGATCCAACTTCCACTAATTACAAATAATTTGCCTCTAACCCATCTGTAACACTTGAGCTCCATACCAACGCTTATAACTGGGCCCGGAGTGATACTCAAGTACTCACTCGAAACAGAATGGCTATACATACTATTACGCAAGACCTGAAATTCAAACGGTCATTAAAGAACCGGAGTTAAAAGTTATTTAGCGCACCACCAAGAATATGTCGTGGAAAACATTCGATTCATATATGAAATCACAGAAGAGACTTTGGCTTTTGAAAGAAGCTGGAGATAACTGGGAAGATACCAGCTGTACATGTTTTATATTTCTAAAACAATTCATATGTAAACAAGTGGTAGGTATTGCAATTAGACAGAAGCGTTACGCTGTGTCCTCAGGCCAAAACAATAGCAATTGGACAAAAGCGTAAAAGAGGTAGACCGGCATTATTGGCCAGAAAAGCGTTACTCCGACAGTAAACCATGAAGTGTGCCATAATTTGTATTATATTTTAAAATTTTAAAATTTATTTATATGTATAACAGTAAATTTTGGAATAATTTGTAATATGTCTGATCGTTTTAAATGTATTTTTGTTATTTGATGACCATATTCCGCATGTTCCATTTAAGTTTTGCTTAGTTTCGCATCAATTGACATTTTCTATGAATAAATCAACATAAGGCAAATATATTTAATATTCAGACAGAATGCTGTTTATTTCAGGCATCTATTGCTTCAAAAGCAAGCAAACTTTATTCAGTCAAAAATTTATTTATTTTTCAGGCAGAATGGTATTTAATATTATATATTGACGATAATTAAACTCTAACCGATCATAATCCTTTAGCCCACCAGCCAAAATATCCTGCGGGCGCCCCTGCCTAATATTTTCCTTCCAGTCAGATAGCGTAGCGTAAATAATTAACTTGAACTAAGTATCTATTCGTTGCTATTAGTTTGATCATTTCCTGTTGTTACTGTTTATTTTAGTTCTATCCCGCTCAGGAACCGCATAATAAAATAATGTGGTCATTAACCATGGAGATATTCATAGTCTAGCTGGATTTCAATTCTTATTGAACTGCAAGCAAGCCACAAGGAACTTTTTGTGATTCTTTTGCCTGCCAACCAAATATGCTTGGAAGCCCTTGACATAAAAATGTACCTGGTCCTACGTCTAAAGTTATTCTATTGATGGACAATTTTGCGTACAAAACTATGGCCAGATACCAGACCTAACATCACTCCATAGCTAGCTACCTGAACGACGTACTGTATAACGTGGAACTTGAAATTACGAATTCTGATTATCGTTTATTCAAAAAAAAAACAATGCATATCTCAAATGGCGTTAAATTCAATGTCCAACTTCATTAGTTGGTTGTAACTGCACTTACAAGTTGTAACAAGTTGTAGGTTGTAGGATGTATGATGTATCTTTGATAGTAGAAATCGAATATCTTCCAGAATGCTGAGCCAAAACTTTGATTTGCTCAAAAACGATGTGTTACGTACTTATAATAAATATTCGTGTTAGTATGCACTAGGAATTAGGAAGATTGCAAATAAAATTAGATATCACCTATAGATAACATTTAATCAATGGAATTAATTGTATTTCAATTCACTGAAAATCAAATGTATTTCCTATTCTCAAACGTTTTTTTTTATGGTTACATAAACAAATCATAGCAATTGAACTTTTCAGCGAGCAGTACTTAATGGAATACGGGAGCACAGCTTTCACTACCACGGAATTATTAAGTTCATATCGATAAGATTTTGGGAAATCGGTTTACATCTGAAGAAAAGCTATTAAACAAATGAATAACATGAGTACCTTGTGTCGCGTGTATATTTTATTACACAATATTAGTTATATTTACCTTAGCTAACACTACAACTACAATGTGTTATTGTTACTGCTATAGTCCAAAACCGCATTACTAATTTACAACATATTGTTGTTTTTTTGTTTTTTTTTGCAGTGAAGGTCCTTACGAACTTGGAGCTAACGTGTTTGTGGGAAAACAGTTCATCACCGTAGTCGACTGTTCTAAGTGCGAGCACTGCATGAAAAACAGTCTCGCTGAACAGAATCAGTCTACACTATCTGCAGCCAATCCAAGTGTTCCTACGCCAATAGTGGAAGATCCCACTTCCGCTATAGGGTCCAATATTCCCGATGCCTCGCAAGAACAAACGACCGATGCTCCAGAGGAAGCCAGTACTACTTCCGAAAGATGGGTTGGAACGGTCGGTGACATATCCGAATCAGATGATGAGTGGAACCCCAATGTCGTTCGGGAGAAGAAACGTGTGGTTCGCACTAAAGTTGCCGTTCCAAAGCAGACGAACACGGCTAAAGTAGTGGATTCTCCCAGAGTTTTTACCGGTACCACTCGCGGGATTCTTAAGCCAGCCAGAGCAGCAGAACAAACAACCGTCCTTCCTGTAGCTCCTGCAACTACACAAGCTCAAAAACTGGTTGGAAGCGGAAGTACGCCTCGTGGCACGGCTACTTTAAGCTCAACCAGTTGGAGTGCGTCTCCTTATATGTCCAACTCTGACAGTGGCGTAAGTAACGGTAAGCAACCTGCTGAGAATAACCACAATAGCAGGCACAACAATTGGGACACGTCCTATGAAACCAGCTTTAATACCTCACATTCCGCCAGCACACCGAAGGTCCGAAATGAGCATTCCGATGGCCCGCTTGTGTCTTCTCAACGTTATACTGAGAATACTCGGAGCCGCTATGAAGCAGACAAGTCCTATAATAACAAAACTCCCTCGCATTCCGCTGGCACACCGAGAAACCCTAATGAGCACTCGAGTGACTCGCTTGTATTTTCAAAACGAACTGCTGCTGAGCATAATCGAAGTCACTACGAACAAGACAATTCCTATAGAACCAGCTCTACTGCTCCGCATTCATCTAGGACACCGAGAAATCGTAGTGAGCACGAGCGGAAGAGTTCGAGTCGACGTCCTAGCCGCAGTCCTGATGGCAAACGGACGAAGTATACCAGGCGAAATGACGAGAGCAGTAGTGGGTATAGCCGAGGTCGGCGATGGTCACGGTTCAGTAGAAGCAGAAGCAAAAGTCGTGGCCGTCAGCGGAAGAGGAGTAGAAGTTACAGCAAATCCCCGCCAAGTCGTGGTTGTTACAGTGTGCGCTTCGATGAGCGAAGTAAAAGGAAGTACGATGATAAATATGGGGCCTCGCGTAGTGAAAGATGGCCTGGACCTTCATGGCACGAATCACGGGACGGACTAAAGGTTCCAAAGTACAGTACGAAGCCATCTAGTCGTAGCAGCCGCCGCTATCGGGCGGAGTCTCCAGACTATTGGTATACTCCCGACTTCACTCAGCGTTCTCATCATAAAGCGACACCGGGTCGTAGCCAAAGGCTTACCAACTCCAAGCGGAACAACAACGCCACTCCACACAATGAGACGAAGAGTCCACATGCAAACAAAGTTATATCTCCTGTCGAACCGGTGAATTGGAGTGATTCTGATGACGAGACGGTGATTTTGGACTACGAGAGCATCCGTAGGAGGAACAAAGATGTTACCAGCTGGTCAGAAGACAACCCAACGTCTTTCGAACGTTCACAAGACTCGTCACGTCCAATACCACCAGTGGATAATAGAGCTTTGGACCAGGGAATGGAAAGGGTTAACCTATTCATAGCCAGACTGCCTCAGCTCGAGGCAGAGAAGCAAAAAGAGTTTATGAAGGACTGTCAAGGCAATATTGTAGTGAGCCTTCCGAATATCATAAACTCAGACCCTCAAAGGACGGTCGTGGACAATTCTCGACGAAGCTATGAGATCGATACGGTTCCAGAGCCATCCAGTCCTCCCGTGGAAAGCTTCATGAACCCTCCGCCTCCGTCTGTTTCTTCAACACATTCCATGCAACCGCCACAGGCTCCGCTCACTCAACCTCCCCTGCCTTCCGTACCTCGTGTCCAAAGTTTTAAAATGATTAAGCAGGCCTTTAGTCATACCAGGTCACGACTATTTACTGATGATGACACTGCGAGCGAAGCCTCAAGCGTTGCTGGGAGGAACCTGCCTGACGAAACAGTTGAGGAATTGGTGTATGGGGCGATCGTAAAGCGGCGCTGCCTCACATGCTACGAGCCGACGCACACGGCGAAGGACTGTAAGTATATGGAAGAAGTGAAGAAACGGCCTGGGCTACGATTTCTAATGATGGCCCGACGGAGCAAATATTTCGAGGAGAATCCTGAAATTAGGAAGGACGCTGTCGACGCGAAGAAATCCTTTCAGCAGTTGGCAACAGCTCATTATAACAAATTAGGTTTCAACTTTTAAAACCCTTTGTCAGTACGTCATTCTGCTCAGGTAACTTTCTGTCTAGAAATTATAATTGATTGTACTCATGGGATTTAATGATATTGATCCATTAACCAACCGGTATCTTTTGTATTGATTTTCAGACACTTCCTTATGATGACTATTTACAAGAATGGATAAGGCCTTACTTGATTTGGGGAAATGGTGTAACAAGGAATTCGAGGCGACTATACGTTTTTATTATTTGGATTCCTGTTTTTAAAATAATTGAATGTAACGTATTAATTATAGGCTGGTCATCATCGGTGTTAAGTCAAATGTTAAATTACTGCTGATGTGCTTAGTGATGACTTTGTCTTTCACTACTTTGTTACGGTTCAGTTCAGCAATAACTAAGTACCTGCCAGCGCAGATTATTACGTTGTGAAATGGACCTTTTGATCTATACTTTTGTACATGAAATGTTCAATTTATCGTTAGTTCTTGCATTGTTCTTGCATTGTGTGCAATTACTATCTTTCTTCTGTGTACTATGTTTTGTACTTAGCTTTTCTAAGTTCAAAAACCCTGTCCAGGTTTGTAATAGACTTGTTGGGCTGTAAATATTTTAGAAGTAGTTTTTGGTCCAAGATCCGCTTCAACTACATTTGACTGTTGAATTTATGTTAAGATTATGAACTTTAAAATATACGTATTTTCCTATAATTGTTGGAATATGCTGATAGGTACTAGTTATTATGACGTTAATGTTTATATAATTTATATCTGAAATCATATATAAATATTCCAATTCATGTATGAATAATTATAATATATATTATATTTATTATATATTTTCATATTGTGACGTTTGCGGTATTGTCCTCAGTAATTTGGACTCCTGTAATGTCCAACACAAAGCATGACGGGTTCATTACGTTTGTGTGCTTGAAATATTTAAGAAAAAACCATGGACTACGCTCAATTCAGTTGTAGGTAAAGTGTGGTTGTTTTAGGATAATGTATGACTCCGGACTATGTATTTTTCCTTAATGCCAATATTATGTAAGTCAATCTGTAAATCAATATTGGCCCATTTGACAAATAATATGAACGAATCTGTTATTCATTGTGAACCTGGTCGGGTGTGGGCAGGCTGGTGCCTGGTTAGGTTACATTTGTTGTAAATGGGAAAAAGAAAACCGGGACGTTTGACTTCATCTAAATATACGAGATACAAGTTGTAGGTACGTATTTTTTGATGCCTAAGGTTAGCATTTCTTCTAAGTCCCCTTCATTTTTGTAGCTTTCGGTGTGGAGGTCCACATGGTCGGAGCTTAAGTTAATTCATTGCTCAGTTACGCCTGGAATATAATGAAATTTTGTGTGGCCTGACACTGTTACTTGTCACTTTACTGGTCTTTAAATTATTATACGTAATAGTTTACTAATCGTAAGAAAAATTAACAAGCTAATTGTAATTATTAGTTCTAAATGTAGAGAGATACATTATAATTCTGTTGGTGAGCTAATCAAATACTCCTGTACTTAATTATTCCATCAGTGTTTATGAATTGCTATTTATGATTATGTCCAACAACACATCATACTACTAGTTACTAGCAATAAAATTGGTTTGTAAAATTACACACATGTTTAGTGTTGACAACGAGTTATTTTTCATTGAGTGTTTGCATAGTTATGTCTTGGAATCAGACGAAAGGTTCGTTTTTTTCTCTGCTTGAAGCAATCCCAAAAGTAACTAGGTAGTAGTATTTAACTGTAACTGGAATAATTCGCAGACTTACCATTAACTTGTGCATTTAGTTTCATTTTATTCTATGGCTTGGAGAAACACGCCGAGTGAATCGATACCCGAGATCCTAACTATTTTTCAATTCACATCAAATAGAATCATCAGGCAGTACACATACTCGTATTACTTCACTGGTAATGCGAGCTTGTTTCATTTTCATATCGTCAGACTTAGCGAGTGGTTTACTACTGCACATTTCTGTATGTATTACTTTCATTCGAAAATTTTGTGAAGAAGATATCAACTACAAAATCCAGAATCTTCTCGGGTTGACAAAATCAAAAGCACAAAATTCAAATCATATTTATTGCGACAACAAAACGATTATGCGACAGCTTGGGCCTAGGCCAAATGGGCCAGTTCCACTTCAAAACCAATATCGACAACGTGTGTTTCGGAGAAGTTACCCCCTAACTTAATAGAATTACAATTTCCCCCATATTGAGCCCAGTTGTCGCAGTATGTACACGGCCTTAGTTGTTGTTATGACCATTATTTTCTAATCTACATTCTTTTTTCCAACCGGATACCGTCGAACTCAAATTCCATTTAACCAACAATGAACAACGTCGCCGCGCAGCACGAGCACGAGGCGAATTATCAGTCAGTGTTCGCCTTCATAATTACTTCTATTTTGGTCAAAATACAATTGAGTCTCCTACCAGAAGCTTCCCTTGACTTGCTCTGAAAAAGCCTTCGTTTACAGCAGCAAACCTAAAACAGTAATTTATTAACTTGTCAACTGTATCCTCACAATTTAGAATTCATAACGGGTGTCAATTATCGCAGCTATGAAATGAAATGAATTCGCTGCAAACGGCTATGAAAAAGATTGGGAATGGCCACGGCATAATTAGAATGGCTATGGGCAAAATGAAACGGCTACGAAATATTTTTATATATTTTTACTTATTTTTATTTATGAACTCTTAAAATCCCCGTCGAGCTACCACCCATGGGTTCCATACAAAGTTTACAGTTGATTGTGTTTAATATTTAGGTTGGAGTTGGTCGAGTTTAAAATTATATTTACAAATTGATTAAGTACATTCATCATAATCTGTTCATCATACGAAATAACTAGAATGGCTCAAAGTTAATTGGCTTTGAAAATATTTAGAATGGTTATGGAACCGATGAAAACTTTGGAATAATTAGAACGGCTATGGAATACAGTAGTTAGATGGATTGTCGTTGACTTTACCGAATTCACCTTACTGAATTACAACATTGCCGAGTAGTTTTTAACGAATGTTCGTTTTACCGAACCGAGTGTACATTTTTACCGAAGTGTGTTTGACCGAACGTGTTTTTATTTATCCAAAAGGTGAGTTTAGTATTGATATTCTTATCATCAAACATCAAAAGCTTTAGTGGACATTAGCATAGGCATCGCAGACTGATATGCCTTTCAACTACTATTAAATCGGAGAAGCTAAAATATTTCTGAATATAGTATAATCCAGAAAATTGATTGAGGATGAATAAATGTTCTTAGAAAATTAGATTGTCCGTGAATATTTAAACCTATTCCAATGCTTTTAGACTCAAGTCACGCAAGTCTTTCACGACATCTGCAAATTCTGGCTCGACTGGAATCCGGAATTGCGCTGCACACATGAGTCTGATTAAGTTGGAATCGTGGATTATTTCTTTTGCATAAAATTCTAGAATTTGTATAGCTTCGCGTTCAAGCTCGTACAAGCGGGCTTTGTCCAATCCAACTTCTTCAACGTCCTGCTCCGATCCGTAACGGAAGAGGAAAGCCAGAGCTACCTGGCACTTGGCCAACGTGTGCCCTGTAAGAATAGAATAAAATCATACATGTATTGTTATTCATCGTACGGGAACACAATACACAATGTTCCAGGAGAAGCATAGCACATTATATTTAAAACTGAAATTCATAAACCGCCTGCTTAAAAAACAAAAGCTTAGAAAAATTGCAAAAATAAGGAAGCAGAGAAGCCTCATCTTATAAATACATACATACAACCTCATATTATATTCGGATAATTGCGAACGAGAAATGAGAATACATATCTTGTGATTGGGAAGCGGTACACCATGAGAATGACATGCATAAGTACCTCGAAGTCGAGTGTATCCTGTTGTAGATGGATTGGACTCGTCCAGAGCGTATTTACTCTCGGTGATAATCAGTTTGGCAAATTGAATCAAGTGCTTTCGGGCCTCAATTCTCGACCAGCCTGAGTCATGAGGTCGAAGACCAAGCCCGATTTCAAGGCCTTGCAAGCAGAGCACAATGGGCTTAAATATCGTTCTAACCAGTTTTTCTCTAACGCAGCGGAACACACCGTGATTAGGATGTGCACACTTCTCGCATTCCTTGATCATCTTCTGCATCTTGTCAACAAACACTGGCAAGTCACTGCTCTCCCGTAATTCAGCAACGAGCTGGATGCACCGACGAGAAACAGATGCGTATACATCTGGAACGGCTTCGCTGGGAATAACATTCTGACACGTATCACACATCCATCCTATTCCGGAAAGAGGCAAGAGTGGGTCCACCATAAGCGAGTATCCAGTACAATTGGGTTCGAGACATTTCAATGCCGAGAAGTAGGATCCAAGTTCCGTTGGATCAGTGCATCGAGGGCATCTAGAATATGAAAACACCGTGAGTTGTTTGAGTCTCTATGTTTCCGAATTTGCTCAAAGCCGAGCTTATTCATTCATGTATAACTTCTGATGCACCAGAATCCAGCACTGACTCCGTAATGGCGTGATGATCCCATAAACGATAGATCTGAGATTCAAAGATATAATCCAACGAGTATGAATATCTATCAAGTACTTTCTGAGTAGAAAGCGGACAAGCACAAAACCGCTTTTATACCCAGTCTAAGATGAAGAGGCTATGTTCGAGTTTTACGCGTTTACACCTGCGTTGTGCTTGTGTTGAAGAACATAATTAAAATATTAAGAGCGTGTACGTAAAATGATTTTATAACTGACTGCATCGAAGTATTCCGAATGCCGAGACGTTACTTACTTGCACAGAAATCCTTTTTGATCCCGCAAAATTCCGCGTCTCTTTTCCGTATACAGGGCCAAATCAGCCGGATCCTTACTCATGAAGACTTCGTCTCCGGCTTTCAGAGAAGTTATAGCTCGATACACAACCTGTCTCTTTGAATTGATTTTCCAAGTGACGTTGGGAAGACATGAGTGAGCCGCAGTGCCGCTGTAGTATCCAATCCATTTCATGTGACTAAATAATGAAATGTTGTATGTCAGACTAAATAGTCAAATACCAGAACAGGAATTTATAGTAGAAATTATGTATTTGTTCAATTTCAAGGCAGTGTGCTGTTGTATTATCTACTTTTGCAAACGCATCGATTGATTTCCACTTTTTTAAAACAGTTTGTTTTAAATATTCGTCAATTAACAATTACAATCGAAAAATAACTATTAGTTGTAAGCGTTGTTGTATTTTCAGTTTCCTTGTTAGTAAAAGATAATAAAAGCCAAAATGTTAAGCCTTTTTTTCTTACGTCGACCAGGTGTCTTCATAATCCGCAGACTCATCATCCAAGCTGTTCGCATCCATAATATCCAGAACCTGGTCGAGCTCTTTGACACAAGATTCATCAGCCCCCGCGTCATTGAAGTAGTGGTTAGTGACTCCGCCAAGTCGTTCTAAGTAATTTTGTACATTTCGTTCAAGAGATCCAGCTGTTTGATTCAGGTAGAGGATCAAATCCGCACTAACATCATTGTGCAACGTAGAATGCTGTTCCAAGTGAACTCGGTCCAGATTGGGATTGAGACTCAAGAGTTTGGTCCATGCAGCAGAATTGGACTTTTTGAGGTGCATGATGCGGAGAAGGAACACATAGTCAGTGGGAACTATATACATCCACGTTACACGGCGGTTTTTCTGCCATTTTCGGATTGGGCATTCCACAGCAGCATGTGTCTTGTCCTAATTAATCATATAAAATATAGAATAACATTATTTAAGTTGTATTATTGCGTTAATTATGTGAACAAGGTTTAACTTCATTCGCTTGATCATTTGAATATTGAATATGGTTTTATTCAAAGAAACGAGGCTCGAAGCAACGACCTGTTGTATCACACAATTGAAAATTGTATTATTAGTAATTGAACTTTTACGTAGAGCAATACATCCGAGCTGGGCAAGATGCATGAATCTTGAAAATCTGGTATATTGAAGAAGAAAAGGACCTTTGGCTTCTGTACCTTGAATCTTGAAGAAACAAGGCATCTTGTACTTTTTAGCTTGCAAGTACTTATTTGGATTTGAATCATATTTTGTTTTTATAGAATTTTGTTTCACGTACTTTGTAGCTTATGATTGAGGGCAAAATTAACTTGTACTTCGTATATTTAACAAAAGTGTATTTTGAATTATCTTCCATTCCATATCTCATATCTCTGATCTTTGAATTTTCTCGAAAGTTTTATTTTATTTCAAAAGTTACAGTATAGAAGTATTTTCACGATACTTTTATATAGCTTGCCCAGCTCTGAATAATGCTTTGTTTTCATCATCATAATGTTTAATGCCCGTGACCATCATGCCCAATTAAGTGAAATGTTTGTATTACTTGTAGTTATAGTAAATGCTTTGTTTTATTGGACGGAAACGCAAGCTTGCCATTCCAATGACTTTCATGTACTTACCTTTACACAAGCTGGAGCACCACACATGTTCATACTGCAGTTGACACATGGCTTGACCTCATTTGGTAATAATATTTTGCAGCAGACAATGCAGAGTACGCGTACGTTGTTGTTGCCCTTTTGTGAATATTTTTCGTGAATCAGTGTGTTAATTGGGGCAGTCGCTAGCGGTGTTTCCTTCCCTATGACGGATCCAGCCTCGAATACCTTTGTGACATACAAATGGGCTCGCTTGTCGTTTTCGGAACGCTTGACTTCCAATCCTATGCAATCATTCTTGTGACCCGCTTTCCAGTCTTTCAGTTGACATTCTTTAGAGCAGTAAGCAACTATCAAACAGCCGCCGCATCGTGCTCCAGCTTTGATTTCGCAACAGGTGCACGTGTACATGGGGTTCGTCTCATTTCCATTCCCGTTATCGCTGTTGTCTCTCATCTTCAGCACAATTCCCGATTCCGATGAATCAATTTAGGAAGCCTAAGAAATACTTAAAAAATATTCATTAATTGTACATACAACAACAACATATTCGTTTTTAAAACTACAAGATGCTAGACCTTAAATTAACCTTTGAAACTAGAAAGATTTATATCGGGTGTCAAGTGTCGAGAGCAAAGTTGTTATTTTCCGTGGAAGCTAGGTTATGGTGTCGAGCCAAATTGAACTGCTTCGCAATTAGCCATTTTCCTCTCTCAAGTGGAAAGCTATGACTTCTGGTGAATATAATCTAAATGACTAAATAATACACCGTCAACCGTAAATTGGCGGTAACAGTATTCTTGTCGCACAATGTGCGCTGCAATCAAGACAATCAACGACACATTTTGGACCATGATGTATGTTGTGTATGATCTAGATTCGTAATTTTTAATCCTGTATCTCATCTGAATTCGTAGAATTCCAAATTAAAATACTATAAACTATTAGTAGGTACTTGTGAAGACGTAAAGTCGGTGATATGTTTTTTACCTGGTGTGACGAACTTCTAACTCTACATATTGTCCTAATCAAATGGACTCGGCTGGCCAAGAATAGAATAGGCGAAAGTGCAGTAGGCAAGAGTTTGTGCTTTCACAGAAACTAAGTGAGCGCTGCTCTTTACAGATATTTCACATCACAGGTATTCGCGGTTTTATCAGAGCTTATAAATTATACGTTCTAAACTAAACGTGACTGGAAAGGCAGGAGGACAAAGGTTCAACAAACGGGCTAAGGAAATCACTAGCTACTACGTCCTACGTACAGGGAATTAAGTACAAATATTTAGATTAAATAAGTGAAAAATTCTTAAAACCATACAAAACAGACCCGTGAACTG
>JAQFXY010001157.1:0-12390 GCA_034693865.1 Ceratophysella sigillata | reverse complement strand
AGCGCAGCTAATAAGCTATCGTTCATCTAGATCGCCCGAGTATCTTCGGAGGAGATAGTGTACATACATACATACATCCAGACATCCATACATACATCCATACAAAGTAACGATTTTATGTAAATGGATAATTAACTGAAGTACAACTGAAGTTCCAAATACAAATTCCAATGACAAATATAATTCTCCTGATTATACATACAAACTGTAAGATATGTTGTATACCTATATATTTATTTAAAACTACGGGCAAAGCATGTTTATTAGTTAAAATCCGGGATACTTCATGTTAAGACAAACGATATTTTAAACTTGAGAAACAGGTGCGTTATTTTTAAAATCTGTAGGTACTGCTAAATAAAGTAGTATAGCGTTATTCTGGAATAAATAGCATACTCCGATATGAAGTTTAAATTAATTGATGATCTGTCGCTTGGGGATAACTCAACAGTTGTGTCCAACTATTTCCTATGTAGATATTCGCCATAATCTGTAATCTGTCGGTGGTTCAAGCACTGCTAATTTATTATTTCACTTTATTATATTGCGCCCGTTCAATGCAAAATGCAATGCTTTGTTGTAAACTGCAATGCTTTGTTGTAACTACAAAGCTTATATAATTAAGTTTCGACATTTAGTAAATAGTACGTACACCCAAATATTTTTCAGCTCCCTACTGGACTATTTTGAATCGTGTCAAGGCTACTTACCTTTTGTCTGGCAATTATGATTTTTATTTTATACGCCATCAAGCATCAAGGTTTAACAGATGTATAGGTCATTTATCCGGCACGTCCATTTGATTGTGTTTACCAAAAGACAAGCGACTGTTGTTGTGACAAGGACGGATCATCAAATCATCACAAACCACCACATTCAATGGTAAAATCCCTTTGAATTAGGTTTCATCTCCGGCACCGGAAACGAGTTAACAATAAAAGAATAGACATAAACATACACGTACTTGAAACTATATATGAACTATTTAGATAAAACATTCCACTGCATAAAACAATACATGTAACATCATTACATGGTAGTACTTGCAAACCACAAATCAGTGTAAAGCGCTGATAGGATAAAAACTTAAGGTTGTTTACCAAACTTCAAAACGGGGCAGACAGATAGGTGGATGGATAAGTAAAAAATTGGACATAGTAAACCGGTTGTGCTCTTGGACTACAAATGCCGTCAGCGTGTAATACTAACTCTGTATGAACTGCTCTAGTCAATTTTGTTTATTGTTCCAGAAAATGAGAATGAAATATTCATCTTACGTGTTCTTGATGAACATTGTCGTATTCTTGGACTTCCACGTGTTGGGCTCCAAAGCTCCTCGTCTGGTTACCGAAAGTAATTCACCTATCCAATTGTGATCATCAATAAGATTATAAATTCACGCTTAATGTTCCAACTTTATTCTTTGTAGAGGTAATTAATTCTCACGGAAAGCGAGCACCAGCAATCGCCGTTCAGGATTCTGGAATGGCCCGCATTCAAACTCTTGCAGCCTCGAGCGGAAGGCTCGGAAATGAGCGGATATGTCAGTGCATTCCACGGGCACGACAGTGCTCAATAGTTCCCGATGCTGGAAATACCAATGTGGACTATTCAGGCTCGGATGGGGACGAGAGTAGCTACGACTATGTTCCACGAAGGGATAGGAATTCTGGAAGAGGTCGAACGTCCTCCAACGGAAGGTATTCTCGGCTTAAATCAGGAATTTTGCTAAGACTTATTTTGAATATTTGGATTATAACAGAGCTCCAGTGGTTGGAGTTATGAAAAGACCAACTCCGCGTTCAACGAGATGGAAGTACCCAGTACACTTGAGAAATGGAACTCGTATTGTGAATAAGGTTGGAATACAATAAAAGTTAAAGTGTCACTTTAACGGAGGTTTGGTTTGAGTTAAGGCTCCTCTATGCAGCCGTGTGTTGAAATATGTAAAAAGTTTTAGCCGCTCGCCTAAGTCAACCATTCACCTAGAATCATACCAGATAAATACTTTCGTTAGAAAGCTGATATTCTAGAGAAAAAAAGCTTTAGTTACCTATATTTTGATTTAATCATATCAATAGAAAGGTATGTAATGTATTAACTACCTGCAGCAACAGTAAGTTTAATATAACCAACTGATCACAGATCAACCAGTTTGAAACTTTTGTTCGCTGAAATATCAGCTTTTCAACGACATATCTGGCAAGTGAAACGTGAGCGGCGGAAGCTTCTTGCATGCTTAACGCACACCTGCAGGTCGCGCTTAAGCCCAAACCCCCAGCTATTTAAGCAAAGTAAGTATGCATCTCAAGCTGTTACTTGGATGAATTCGGAATTAAATATACCAACTTTTATAATGCAGCCCCTAGCTGAAGACGAATGTGATGCGGATCAGAAGTATTGCTGTGATTCCAACGGAGACCTCGAGGATTTGCCAGATGTTGAACCACTTCCAGGTCCTTATCCAGAAAGTCCGCGAATGTGCGGAATGCAGACTCTCATTCCAGTACAAAATCAACCAGTACTCGCTTACGGACAAGTAAGTGCACGTTCTCTGAAGATAATTACTTTTCATACCCGATGACGCGAGATTCTGTAACAAGAATTGTTAATCTATTAGGCTGAATTTGGAGAATACCCTTGGCTGGCCATCATTTTAAATTCGTCTAATTCATTCATTGGAGCCGGAGCATTGCTCGATAATTTCCACGTTGTAACTGCAGCACACAAAGTGATCGAGTTTGGGTAAACCTTACTACGGATAACTTCCAATTCAAGCGTAGGTCTGATTGAGTAAACCAGAAATTAAATTGAATTTAAAATCCAACTTCCAATCATAGCCGAGGTAGGAAGCTCAAAGTTCGACTTGGAGAATGGAATACGAGGGATCAGAGCGAGCCGTACAAGATGATTGAAGTGGAAATCGAGAATATAATAACTCATCCGAACTTCAATTCAGCCAATATGCAGAATTTGCATGATGATGTTGCCATTATTAAGCTGATGCATCCTGTAGTTATGGATTCCTCACGACCACACATACATCCTATATGCCTTCCCAGACAAGGGCAAAATTTTGTTGGTCAAAAGTAAGGCTTTTGGTGACTATCTTTAATTGTAAGCATTTCAATGCAACCTTAATGAAAGCGGTGTATTATTCGATTTAGATGCTGGGTTGCAGGGTTTGGAAAGGAGGATTTTTCAGCAGGGAAGTACTCTTCGTATTTGAAAGAAGTTGATCTTACCGTATTGGAGAGCAATGCCTGTCAAGCCCGGCTCAGAAGAACACGACTTGGGCGCTTTTTCATGCTGAACAGAAAGAGTTTCATGTGTGCTGGAGGAGAAACTGGGAAAGACGCCTGTACCGTGAGTTTCCCCAAGCCTCAAATCTGTTTGCAATTTTGCATTTAAATACTGTGTAGGTACTATTCACACGAAAATCATTTGTAGGGTGATGGTGGTGCACCGCTTGTTTGTAAAGGCCGAGACAATCGCTTCCACTTGGCTGGACTCGTGGCCTTTGGAATCGGCTGTGGAGACGGTGGAGTACCGGGCGTGTATGTCAACGTACCCAGCTACATCAACTGGGTTCAGAACAAAATTAATTAAATATAATCCGTAATTACAAACTCTAAATTATTTATGCAACCAACAAAGGCAATCTGAGTCTTACTTGCTATTTAATTTAATGTAGTAAATGTATAAGGTATAATTAATTATTAAATAATTGGCTAAGGGCTTCCGTCGCTGACTATGTCTAAATTAGTCGTTTTAATCAAGCCTAATTCGAAAGCTATTATTCTATTCTATGAACATGCATTTTTTCTATTTATTTCTGTCCGCTACTGTATTACAATTTCTGGTTATGTTCGATAATATCTGGGTAATTTGGGTAATTATTTTAGCTGACTGATAAGTTGATGAGGTACTACAGATCAGCATAAATTTTCTTTATCTTCTGGTAAATGCAGTAAAGTGTTCTACAACAGAAGCCAAATGTGAGTGAATTTCTTTTGTATGACGATTAACCCAGCGGAATTCCTATTTAATTTAATACTATTAATCGGGAAACTGGTTTACCGTGAAATGTTGAGCCTGGGCATTTGTATTGGTGAAGATATGGGCTGCAGATGACCCAGTCAATGCACTCCGAGAGGCAAGGAACTTATTAGTATTTATTGATACAATACTAAGAAAACAGGTCCGGAATTTCTTGTTCTTAAAATGAACTTTATCGTTTTATAGTCATCCCAAAAACGGGGTTTTTATTGTGTCCCTAACACAACCGTTTCTTCAGTGCTTCCTCGTACAACCTGATCGACAATAGCCGACGATTGGATTTTCAATACCTGAATTGATCCCATAGCTTTCAGTTGTGATCAATACACGGTCTTAGAATGAAGCTCACGGTATTTATTATTGCGTTGACTGGACTTGTAAACGTGTCTATTTCCAAGTCGCAGCAAGAATTTTCTCAAGCAGTCTGGCTTCGCTCAAATGAAACTGGAAATGAGTTTCCAGATTCGCCTCCTGAAGTAGAATTTACAGTGACAACGACTGAAGACATTCCAGCAACGACCGAGGCTGCGCGGGAATCGGGTATTAAACTGTTTCTATCATTATTCATTCTGAACAGAGTTAGGGGAAATGTCAAACTAAGAACTACAGATAACCTTATATAAATTATAACTATTGAAACAATAGTGAAAGTGAATCTGAAGACCCAAGACTTATCAAAGGATTATGTTCCGGAGTACTGCCAATGTGTCAGCAAACAATATTGTCCGGTGGACAAGAAAAATAGAATTCGTCCAAAACGGGCCGTTAATACGGTATGTGAACAAAATGCTTGCTAAACGCCTGAATTTCTAAGCTTTTACCAAGCTACTGTACACACAACGAGCTGGTGAACAATGAACATTAGAAATCACGATAAGTCTCCTAGTTGCAAGTTTTATCCGGCTAATTTGGCTGACTAACTCGCTTCAAGCAGCTACGATAACATTTGCCTCATTTGTGTGTGCTACGCACAAGTTAAAGACACAGCGGAAACGGAATCTAAAATCAGAGTTGTTTTGTATAGCCATCATGTCGAGAAGGTCAGGTCATGTGCTGCTTTGTATCGGGACCAGGTTGTGGGGCTGTGGATCCATTCCCGAACTTTTACCCGAATCCATCATACGGAGAAGTAAGCTCTGTCTGCTCAGGATAATAATTTAGATTTATGCATAATCAACTTGGATTTCACTATATTTACCACAGGCAAGCTTCGCTGAATATCCCTGGACAGTTCTAATTCTGGATTCAAGCAACGAGTATATTTATGGGACTGGAATAATCATTAGTCGGAACCTGATTCTAACCTCAGCTAAAAATCTTCAACCTCATTTGTAGGAGCATAAGTTGGAATAATTCATTAGGAATATATTGTAATGCATCATATTTGCCGAATTTGCAGAGGGAAGCAATTCAAGGTTCGTCTGGGTGATTGGGATTTGGCATCGAACATCGAGCCTTTTCCAGCTGAAGAGTTCCTGATCGACCAGGTTCGCCTTCACCCGGCCTACAATGACCGAACGCTGCAGAACGATGTGGCAATTTTAAGAGTCAACTCCACAATTAACTTGGATTCCTACCCGCACATTCGAGCGGCATGTTTAGCTAGACCTGGAGACAACTACAAATTTAGTGGAGCAAGGTTCGGCATGCTTCTATCTCTATACACAACACATTTACACAAACTTACTTATTCGAAATAAACTCTGTGAATCGAAATTTTACCTTACTATTACAGGTGTGTGAGCGCGGGCTGGGGTTTCAAGTCGAGCAACCGAATTATGCCAGGTAGGAATTTACTGAAGGAAGTCGATCTCCAAATCCTGGATCCACCTGTATGCCAACAAGTGATTCGGAGAGCAATTCAGAATCCCGATTACTATTGGGACCAAGAATCCTTCATTTGTGCTGGAGGACAAGCTGGAAAGGGCTTATGCAAAGTAATTATTCCTTCAAAATTCTCAGTTTACACTCTCCGACTTTTGAATGAGCTATTAAGTATTTGATTCTGCTAATGAAAGCCATTCGAGTTTGCCACTGCTTTGCTAGTGTCAGTGTCACTCCTTATCTCTTAACACGAGGAGGAATTCTACGACTGCTCATGTCATTTGCCAATTACGATTCAGCATTCAGTTTTTTCACAGTTATAATGATCCTTCCTGGTTCAGATAAGTATGCTATGGACTCCTTAATTTTGCGAAAAGGCAAAAATTGGCATTCATTCTCAACCATATTTCTATACAATTATGCGGCCACGATGGTTAATTATTTTGAAAACGGAAAACGTAAAACCTATACACTCAAGTTTTAAGTCCGAAGCCGAACCCAAGCAGTACGAGTAATTCGTCTAGAGGCCTCGCACTTTTAAACTTTCGTTTCCAAATCCTAGATTATCCGTTTTTAAAATTGTAAGCTAGTCTCTTGTTGCTCTAAACCTTGTTTATTCAGTTTAAAACTTGTCACTAAACTGTCTTCGTTGTTACAGGGAGACGAAGGAACAGCTCTAATTTGCCAAGACACACCCTCTTCCCGTCTTGTGGTTGTTGGGCTTTCTTCGTGGCTAAATACATGCGGAGAGCCAGGATTTCCTGGAGTATTTACAAATATGGGCAACTACTACGATTGGATCAAGTCCCTGAGCCCTAATATTGGACAGTAGCTCCAACCAGCATCAACCATTCTTCTGGCCCCCACGAAGAGCGACAATAATTATTCGAAACTTGATCTTCCAGTTTATTCCATGTCCATATTATTATCAGAATTAAATTATTTGTTTCAAATTCATGAACTACTAATGACAATTTTTTAAAATTAATCAAATGTATTGGTATACATTAATTACTATAGATATCCAGTATTTCTTAAATCTTATTTTTTTAATTCATTTCATTCACCAGAAAATAGGTTGAGATCTCAAGATTTAGAACAACCTTTCTAGGAATCGCTATAAGCACAGGATAAAATACTGTAACCAGCTAGTACGTCCTCTTAATTAAAAAAAAAATTCCGTCCCGTTTTTACTTAATCTTTGCGTAATTTTTAAACTGAAAATAACTTGATCATTATCTTATAAAAATTGAAAACTCTGCATGTTCATGTAGAAGATTTTGCGTCTGTCCGTTACCCGTGGTTAGAAGCTCAAGTTTAATGGTCAGCCAGCCATCTAGCCCCCGACATCTTTGAGAAGAAGAAACAGTTGTTCGGATACTTCTGAAAGTAGTGACACTCTGTCCATGAAAGATCCCCACACTGCTCGCGGTAGACAGCTACTGGAACCTGGAATCAGAACAAAAATGCATGAAAATCATCGAGTTCTATTTAAGACAATCTATTCCTAGTCGCTAACATTAACTAGGGAAAGTTAGATATACACCTGAACACCCATGCCCATAAGCAAATCACTTTGGTCGTGTTTCCCAATCCCTGTGACGCGAACGATTTAACCCGTCACGTGCATGGCTATTATCTGTAAAACTACTGATATCTTTATTTGTAATTTATGTTTGTACCGTTAATGTTCTCAACTTCTATGTTCAAACCAGTAAGCAGTTAATAAAATGCATACGCTAGGAAATGGGGGAAAAAGCGCCGAAGAAGTAAGTATGTAGGTTGGTTGTTGATAGTTCGAAAAAATAACTGTCTTAGTTCTCATGTTGACGACATTCAGCGAATAACTGAACTTACATCGCACCGGGCACAGGGGAGCCCATTGTGAGCACGAAGAGTACACCGATGGCTACATCCTGCTAACTTCTTATCACACATTCCTTCCAGGGATCCACTCGTGACAAGTTGTTGGCACTTTTCGCAAGATGGGCACGGCTGTCCACACAATCCAACGCACTGGTGGCCTCTTTCGCAATGCTTCTTGCACTGATGCTTGCATGGCAAGCCTTCCGAACGATAGCGTGGCCCAATGCCATGCGGATCTACCATCAAGTGACACTTGCCTGATTCAAAGAGATCAAAAACATGTGAAAGCCCAGATAAATGCAAAAGGGGACCTAGTTATTAACTGATAACTATGAGGCCAACTTACGCTTGCACGTATCACCACACTGAAGTTTGACTCCACAAATCTCCTTGCACTCTCGCTTCATAAAGCGCAGCTTGAGGGCACCGAACTCCTGAACCTCGTGGCAGTACACGTGAAGCTACAAAAATATATTTGATAGTACGAAATTCGATTTTGATAAATTAAATGCTCGATATTGTCTAAATCCATGGGCACGTAAGTAAAGCATTACCGGATGGTCACAACGAAGTTTACGAAGCGCTACTTTAACCATACATTTATATGTTGGCTCGTACAGGACCCCTTCAGGAATTTCATGGGTGCAGTCCAAAATCACCTTGAACTTATCCAGACTATCATAAATATGGGTTTTCTCATCCTCGCTCATTTTTGCAATTGCTCCTTCCATTTTGGTCAATGATCCTGTGAAACAAATTAATTCGACGTCAAGGACAGACAAGTTTTCGCTCCATCTCAGATCTCACATGCCCACAACTAGTAATCCAGCCGACGGCCCAACTTTCAATATATCCGCTAAAAAGTGGAGAATCAATTATGCGATTCAACTCTAGCTAGAAACCTAGAAACGCTTTTATGTAGGCTGCCGAACCCTGAGACATTGATGTTAATGAGAAGTACTTAATGAGTAAATCCATTATATGAATGCAAAGTATACATATACAACGAACATAGGAAACCGCCAGCTTCATGGAGCGCTTCACTCGCTTCATGGATAGTATGGCCGACCCGAGCCACGCAACACGCAACCGACAAAACCCTTATTTTCAATTTGAGGCCTTCCCGAACACAAAGCTTAGAACATGGTGCGTGCGTGCGGTAGTTCAGTTGAGGATCCTAACTGGAAATTGAGTTTCGAGGTTTTTTATATGGCTCAGAAATACATATACCAACACAAAAATTCTCTGATCGGTTTTCGGACAAGGCGGGCAATTGGACTTGCTCAGACACAGGCATCTACACGTCCTACAATAACCTCACCCGTAGTTTGTGATAACCCTCGCGGCAATAAAATAACCCCCGCAACAATAATCTCCGCAACAGAAATTCCCGTACTTACTACAATAATCCCCGCAAGCCCAGCAGAAAAGTAATTGTCGGGTTAGGATATTACTGGAAAGGCTGTGTTAAATCGTAAATAGTGATATTAAATTAATTAGATTAGGTTAGGTTAGGTTTCCGAAACACCCGAAAATCACAATAAAAATAGGGTCTAGTTAAAATAATACAGGAGAGGAGATTATTGTTTCGGAGATTATTGTACTGCGTGGATTTCGGTTGCGGGGGTCATGACTTAGAAGGACTTTGCCTCAGTCATAATTGACTAAAAAAATGCGTATTACTTAAGCCTAGGGGTATGTTTGTAAAACCTTGGAATTGGAAACAAAACAACCACATCCAAACTCTGTTATCTGTGTGGATGTGTGGGAGGCACAGTGCAGAGGTCAGAGGTTACAAAGAATGCAGATGTCAGCTGCAGTTCATTGATTCCGGGAAGTGAATAAGATCCATGACCTCAAGAAATTGTGACTTAAACATGTCTTCATGAACTATGTATTAATGCCTAATGAGGGGTAGACCCCGTTAGATCCAAACGAACCCTTAATGAGGAAGATACTCACCGTTACATGTACTAACTGACAAATCCGAGATGACGCTTAGCGACTAAGCTGACCCTTAGACTGACCAATTTCTCCAGCTGTGGACGGACAATGCTCCCAACCTTGTGACTTCAACTGGGGTTCGAAATTCTAGGAGACGAGATACAAAGTCAACTTTACCAAAGCACTGCTACGCAGAGACAGAAACAGGGGAAGAACGTTGTCGTTGTCAACCGTCCAAGCCACGAGGCAAAATGCGATGCGGACTCGTCGTAATTCAACATGCTAACGTGTGGTAGTTGGTGATCATAATATTTCGTCTCGAAACTTCTTTGGATCCACCTGCCCCTTTTTTCCTAACTCAGGAAACTATTCGTAACCGTCAGAAATAATGCAATAAGTGTTGGAATGCACATTTCTACAACTCCATATTTTCTTATTCATTATTAGTTCTTACCACAGTACCTAATATTCATAAATTCGGTTCTACCTACCTGGGCTGGGGCTGGGAAGAATAAGCTTGGTAGACATATCTCATATCAGGAATTTTTTGCAACTCAGGCGACATCGCAATTCCATGTAGGTAGTAGGTACCTACATACATACGTAGTATATTCAGTATACATTCGAGCCACGAATACTTCTAAAACCACGCATCAGCATAATCAGCAATCCCACCCAAGCCAAGTTGACTGTGACCTGTGACTGTATTAAGGTGGGATTGGTCGGATCTATTCAAATGCCAATAACATGCTAATTTCAGGGTCTTTTTAGTTAATTCAGTTCACAACTTAGAAATTCGAGGAAGGTACCTTTTAGCTAAATTAAGTGTGGTAATTCTCTTGATGAGAGATGTTTGGTTTCTAGTCCCGATTACAGATTAAAGAGAAATGATAATTAGAAACTATTTAGTTAAGGTAGAATTGGACGAATCTATTCAGATCCCAATAACATGACAATTTCAGAGTCTTTTTAGTTAATTCAGTTCACAACTGAAAAATTCGAGAACGGTGGTACCCAGAGTAATTATTGTAAGTATTGGTAATTCTCTTGATGGAAAATATTTGGTTTCTAGTCACAATTAAGAAAAAACATAATTAGAAATCATTTAAATGAAGAAACACGTTTTACGAAATACGAGTTGAAAGGAAGTACTTACATGAAGCTCCCTCCAATGTCTCCCTAGCTAACCACGAGTAGCCGAATGATTCATACCGTATTCCGTATGCTTAATGGCGAAGGTGCTTTATTGTAATGAATGTGGTTAGTGTAGTACTATGTATTTTGGGTGCCCCACTTGCTTTCTCCATTTCAACATAGATGGAGGTGATCCATCGTCCAATCCCCCCTTAAACATCTTGATTTCTCGTCTGTCTGTGAGCATCGTTGATCGTGAAATGGTATTTAGAGTCCTGCTGGCCTGTATGTATTACGTTCTTGTCGTCGTCGTCTACATGCATCGTACTCGTACTGTACAGTGGTGCTTACAGCGAACGTGAACATACAGATCTTTTGCCATACTAATACAATTTCTCGGATTTGCAAACTGTACTTGCCACATTTCCAGAAGATCGATTGTGCTCCCGAATTGATCTTTGATGAGGCATACGGTTAGAACTTTCGATTTGGTGATAACCTGGAGAAAGTTCACATACTTCATGAAAAAACAATGCGGGAGACCAATGGAGTTGCTTTGATATGTAGTTATTCATTTTATGTTGAAATTGAATACCGACCTAGCCCTCGCCTTACTACGTAACAGTACGATTTTTATTTCGATTATAAAATCAGCTAAAAATGAGAAGAAATACTGTATGCATAATATATACACCACCGTATTACTATTACAGTTTTATCATTGTCAATTGCCAATGTATAAACGGCAATTGTGTTTTATCATTTGGTAAGGAAGTTAGGAACTATTAAGGTACCTATCTATCCAATTCCAGTTTCTTTCAATGCCTTCGGCTTAGATATAAACTGTAATAACTTCAGATTTAAGATTGTAACCAAAATGTCTTGCTTAAATTACCATCCCTAAAGTTTAAACGAACTTTTTAAAATAAGTAATTAATTCGGGTCCTGATTTTCGTACACACAACGAAAGCGAGCGAACTCTATCGTATATTTATTTTTAAAAAAACAGGGAAAAGCAACTCAATTTGAAAGTCTTATTTAAGCCCATATCTTAAGCAATAATCTACATACATTCAACATTGTTAATTGTATTGTACCTTCGGTAGTGAATAGTGAATAACTTCTTTTTCTTTTAATTAAGTTAAATTCAAATTCCGAAGAACCGACTGTGTTTGAATAATAAAATAACGTACTAATCTAAATTCTGCAGACAGTATATTAAATATGTACGCATATTAAAACAAAATACATGTAGATATGTAGTGCTACATATCTACATTATCTGCATCGTAGATAATATGTAGCATCGTAGCATCGTATTTGGATCAATGTGCTAAGCTATGTATGTAGCTAGGTTGAATTAGGGAATCCAATAACGTACCACTTCTCAGTAACGTTACTGAGTAACGTAAAATTCTGAATAACGTTACTAGTGACGTTTAAACGCATTTATATTTTAATTAATAATTACATATTAAATCCACCAGAACTTCGACTTTAATAGGGAAAAGTAATATTTGATACTATTTTATTAAGGCTTAATATACTTGAGATATATACTTA
>JAQFXY010001156.1:0-12394 GCA_034693865.1 Ceratophysella sigillata | reverse complement strand
CGCAACGCAATCATATCACATTGACATAAGATCTAATATTTTTCATGTTTGTTTTTTCCTCAGATTGCAGTAATATAAACTACTCAATATGACTAGTTCAGGATCGGAGAGTGAAACGGGATCGGAGATTAATGCAAGCAACGTTCAAAACGTAAGTAATTTGTTTTAAATATACTTTGCTATATACGTGTATTTCCGTCCATATACGTAATAAATAAATAAACGTAGGAGAAGTGGATAGTTCAGTAATTGTAGTTTTATTCAAGAATTGGAATCTTAAGAATATATGGTTTTGCACGGGCACAACCAGGTTAAGACTCAGGTAGATATAGGATCTTAAATGATAGCCCAACTGACCAGAATTAAATTCAAATATTTTGACTGTAGGTTTAAAATATATAATTGAATGTAAGCTAGCACTTTAAATAAGTAATATGCCTAGAAAGTGTTTCTAATATAAAATCATACAATTTTAAGGCGTTCGGAATTCCACATTTTTCTTGTTTTATTACCGGAGTATGAGTAGTGCCTAAATTTACAGTCCTTGCTTTGTAAGTTCTTATAGTTAAACTCTAATTACCACAAATTAAAATTTTATAGGTCCACCCAAACACGTTTACATGCTGTCTCTGCTCAACAAGATGTAAATCGAAATCTCAATATTTGAGTCACATGTCCATATGCAGAAGACTCCAGCATCGAAGGACCTACAACCGAAAAAAGCAGGTGAATTACTGCTCCATGTGTGATGAGTATTTTCCATCGGCCGTACTTTTGGAATATCACCTGGCAAGTAATCATCGATGTAAATACTGCAGTTTTAAAGGCGGAAAAAATGACGTTATTCAACATATGGAAGAACATGGAGTTCAATGTGGAAGAGGAAATAAATTTGTGTATAAGGACATACGCCCATTCAAAAGCATTACGGCATTTAAAGGATTTGTCAGAACTTACAGACATAAATGTGCCAGACCGTATGCCACACTTATGGGATATGCACATGCGATTAAGCCCTATTTACTTAAGCTAGTTCGAAATATGATAATTGAATTAAGATCTGTAAAATCTCAAATATCAGTGTATGTAACATTTAGACGGTATCTGTGTGAGAGTATCGACGGTAAAAGTGTGTATGAATATCAGCACAAGGTAGTGAATTCGAATATGTTAATCATACTGAACCAATCTTCGCTCAATAAGTTCTTTAACAAGTGCCTAGCAAAAATTGAAAATACAACTAACATTTTTGAGCAATACGGATCTGGATGGCAAATTTCAAAAATCACAGGGTGTGACGTGAGGATTGGGACATTTCGACCGTTCAAAGGTGGATGCTGGATAAAAGTTCCAAAGGAAATCCAGAATAGTGTTTCCAGTGTAAGAAACTATGATAATAAGTGTTTTAAATGGGCCGTGCTTTCATCACTACACAAGGCTCAACTTGGAAGAGTTCGTTCAACAACAGCATATGCTCCATATGAAGAACTGTACGACTTCAGCTGTATCGGGTTCCCTGTGAGTGTGTGTAACATTCGTAAATTTGAATCGGCTAACAGCTTGGCGATTAACATATTTTCCTACGATTGGAAAACTAAATTGGAACCTGTGCGTATCTCTGAGTTTAACTACTCCGGTCGTAAAACTGTAGACCTGCTCATCTTAGGAGATTATGAAACTGAACATAGGCATTATGTGGCTATCACAGACATCCATGGACTACTTGGAAAAAAAAATCATCACAGAAGATTGCTCTGCTATAATTGTATGCAAACAATGCCATTATGCATTCCAAAGACATGTAAGACACAGTTTTGTCAAAAAGATTGTGTCTTCCAATCACACATCGCATTTTGCAAGGCTTTCAAATATCAGAAAGTCGTTTCACCGAAAATGGACAAAAATGGAGAAGTCCCAACTATCCAGTTCACCGACATACATAAGCAACTTCAGGCTGGGTATGTTATCTATGCAGACTTTGAGTCACTCGTGTGTAAGAAGTCGATGAGAACGAAATATTTCAGTAAGAAAAATCCAAAGTCTAACACACTTAAACATTCAGTTCACAAAACCTCTGGATTCGCCTATGCTGTGATAAAATGTGATGGGTCAGTAATTACAAAGCATGTCTACAGAGGCCGGGATGCAGTAGACGTATTTCTTCATCAAGTGGGTAATATTGCAAATACCATTCAAGAAATATACCGAGTGGAAGTGCCTATTAAAATGAGTGAGGCAGAAATGGATCAGTTTAATGATGCAGACTTTTGTCATATTTGTGGAATGGACTTCCTAGAGGACGAAATAAAATGTAAAGACCACTCACACTTGACAGGAAAATACCGTGGAGCTGCACATACCAATTGTAACCTTAACTACCATCAAGGCGAAACGGTTCCTGTAATTACACACAACTTTCGTGGATATGATTCCCACTTTATCATTGGAGGCTTTAACAAGTTCGGAAGTCGTTTTAAAGTCATCCCAACAAACTCAGAAAAATACCTTTCCGTCACCGTAAATAATTTGAAGTTTATAGACTCCCTTCAATTTATGAATAGCAGCCTTGCAAAATTAGTTGAAAACCTCAAAGTCGATGATTACGAGAGAAAGAACTTTGATATTCTTCATCAAGTCTTCGACAATGAGTCTGTAGATTTACTGAAACGGAAAGGTGTGTATCCCTATGAATATATGGATTCTTGGATTAAGTTTTCTGAAGGCAAGTTACCTGAAAAAAACCTGTTCTACAGCAGTTTAAGTACGGAAGGAATCACAGATCAGGACTACATGCACGCACATCAAGTTTTTAAACATTTCAAAATGAAAGACTTGGGTGATTATCATGATTTGTACCTACTGACAGATTGTCTCCTACTGGCCTGTGTTTTTGAAAACTTCAGGAACCTATCGCTTCAGATCTATAAACTCGATCCTGTACACTACATGTCAGCACCTGGGCTGGCTTGGGATGCCGCTCTAAACAAGACCAAAGTTGTACTTGATATGATCACAGACATTACAATGCACGAATTTTTTGAATTGGGAATTCGAGGAGGGATTTCAATGATTTCTCAACGCAGAGCCGAAGCGAATAATAAGTACATGCTTGGATGGGACAAGCAATCTGATCCAACATACCTTATGTATTTGGATATGAACAATCTATATGGCATTGCAATGCAACAAAAACTTCCAGTTACTGGTTTCAGATGGATGGCAGAAGATGAAGTTAATGAATTTAATATTAATTCAGTTGATGATGAAGGCGATGACGGTTATATACTTGAATGTGATTTGTCATATCCTAAAGAACTCCATGACGAGCACAATGATTATCCGCTAGCACCAGAAAGAATGGCAGTTCCAATAGAAAGTTTTGGAGAGTACCAGAATCATCTCCTAAATAAACTGGAAATCAAATACATGGAACACCAAACCAAATTAATTCCACATCTTGGGGATCGTAAAAACTACATTATACACTCAAGAAATTTGAAATACTACATTGCGAAAGGAATGCAACTGGACAGAATTCATAAAGTGGTGACATTTAAGCAAAAGGCTTGGTTGAAGCCGTACATTGATTTCAACACAGAACAAAGGAAAAAATCTAAAAATGATTTTGACAAGGATTTTTATAAACTTATGAACAACAGTGTTTTTGGGAAAGGAATGGAGAATGTTCGGAAGAGAATGTCAATCCAGTTGGTGAATACGATTGAAAAGGCCAAATACTTGATTTCAAAACCACAATACATCACCCATGACATTATAGCTCGAAACCTTTGTGCGTTTCGAATGACTAAATCTTCGGTGAAATTGGAAAAAGCGATTTACACTGGATTCTCTGTGTTGGAACTCAGTAAACTTTATATGTACCAATTCCATTACGATTTTGTGAAAAATAAGTTTGGTGCGAGAGCTAAGTTGCTAATGACAGATACTGATTCACTTGCCTATCAGTTTCACACCACTGATATTTATCATGACTTAAAGCAAAACCTGGATTTGTTCGACATGAGTGACTACCCAAAAACACACCCCCTGTATTGTGCTACGAATAAGATGGTTATTGGTAAAATGAAAGATGAGGCAAAAAGTAAAATATTATTTAAGTTTGTCGGCTTAGGACCGAAAGCCTATTGTTTCCTAGGAAGTGAGAGCATATGTGAGACAGATACGTTTGAGAAGAAAGCTTTAAAAGGAATACCAAAGTACATACAGAAAAAGAGTATTCCATACGCTTTGTTGGATGAGATTTTAGTTGAACAGGATAAGTTAATATGCAGTATGAATCAGCTTCGATCCTACAAACATAAGGTATATACAGTTAATATTACCAAGTCTGCCCTACATGGTTTTGATTCAAAACGTTATATTAATAACGATGGCATTAGTACTTTGGCTTGGGGGCACTATTCACTGGCTAATCAGTAATGTATGTATACTGAGAGGGTTAATTATACTAGTAATAGTTATGTGTAATATGTATTCAATTATAAAATGAAATAAAACAAAAATCATGAGTTCATTTGTGTTCTGGAGTTTGAACAACCAGCATTTCATCATGAGGCAGAAATATATTTTCCATCACGAACACTACTATCATACATTAAAGGGGCAGATTGGGCACGGCATCCCAGTATTTCATGGGGTGAAACAGCGGGGGAATGGACTAGGTTCAGTTCTAGGAGGCATTGCCAAGTATGCAATTCCGTTGATTATGAGATATATAATGCCTCATGCTAAAAACGCCGCAATCAAAACGATTTCGGACGTTGTAACGAGTAGACGTTCACTCAAAGATTCACTCAAATCAAACGGAATTGGATTCTTAAAAGACGTTGGTTCTGACGTACTTGGCAATTCAAAATCATCATCCCAATCTGGCAAAGGTATCAGACAAAGAGCACCCAAACGAAAACTAGCATCTTTGACGCGTGTTACGAAGGTTAAGATAAAGAAATCGAAACCAAAGACAAAAAGGAGGGTTGTAAAAACACCTAGGAAAAAATCACCGAAGAAAAAGACTCAAAAAGGAAAAACCCGTAAGACACGTACTAAAAGAGACATATTCTCATAATGGCATTACTGCATTCCCTCTCTCAACCGGCAATACGTGGAGAAGCCGAATTATTCTCTCTACCCGCAACAGACACGACGTGTGACTATAGTATGTACGAAGAATTTCAGCCAGTTGTGAATGTACAAGATTCAACATCGAAAATAGAATTTAAAATTCCTGGAAATGGGCACCACTATCTGGACTTGAATGACAGTTTTCTGTACTTACAACTAAAAGTTCTTAACAAGGATGGAACAGATTTGGAAGATGCATCAAAAATGGGGACTGTGAATCTATTTATGCATTCGCTCTTCTCTCAATTAGACATTTATCTAAATGAGAAGCTTGTATCTACAAGTAACAATGCATATGCCTACAGAGCGTACATTGAAACGTTGCTTTCATACGGAAACGACTATAAAACATCACAAGGTACTTGCTCAATGTTTTACCATGATACAAGCGGAGGAAAAGCTATATCCACTAATCCTGGCTGGGCTAGTCGCCAAAAAATTATTCAAAAATCTGTCCCATTTGAATTGATTGACAAGCTCCGGTTCAACCTTGCTACACAGCACAGGTATATACTTAATGATGTTAATGTTCGATTGAGTTTAACACGATCATCAGATCCATTTGCACTTTTTACTGAATCAACAACCGAACAAGCAAGCGTAAAATTACTTTCTGCTATATACTACATTCGGAAACAAGTCATATTTCCAAGCATAATTCTGGCACATCAACGACTATTGGAGAAAGGGGAAGTTGCACGATACCCTCACAAAAATACGGAGGTGAAGTACTTTACTATTGCACAAGGAAGTTCAAATGCGGTAGAAGACAATTTGTTTTCAAATCAAGTTCCATCTCGTGTAGTTATCGGATTCATTAGCAGTGCAGCTTTCAATGGGCAGTTCACGTCAAATCCATTTCGTTTCCATCACTACAACATTTCTAGTCTTGGGCTAAGTGTGAATAACATTTCAATGCCAATTCGACCGCTGTCTCTCGACTTTGACAATGATAAATTCCTGTTGGCTTACTACCAACTATTCACCAGCACAGGAATTGCAGGACAAGACGTTGGGTTGTCGTTTTCAAGACATGAATACAAGGAACATAATGCATTATTCGCTTTCGATATAGTTCAATGCAACGGAAATGAATCACTGCTGACATTGGAGAAAACTGGGAGTGTCAAAATACAGATTCAGTTTGCTAAAGCTCTCACCGAATCTGTGCATTGTATTGTACTCTCTGAGCACCAAGCTGTACTTGAGGTGGACAAATATCGTCAAGCACTTGTATCAACATGAACACAACAGAAATCCGGACAATTTTACACAACATAATTGATGCCAAATTTACTACCGAAGTTTTTGCCTGTGATCAGCTCAATTTACTTCAAAGTGAACAATATGCAGTAATCGTCAATTCAGATACATCGGACAAAACAGGAACTCACTGGCTAGCCCTATTTAAAGAAGCTGGAGAGGATACAATAGAATTTTTTGATAGTTTTGCCATGCCAATAAACTTTTATAACAAACAAATAGAGCATTTTATTGATGCAAATTGTACACTTCGTAGAGAGAGTTGTATTCAAATTCAGTCTAATTTTAGTGCGTCTTGTGGACATTTCTGTATTTACTATTTAATATTAAGAACAAAAGGTATGGATTTCGAAAATGTATTAAATGAATTTAGTCAAACAAATCTTGTCAAGAACGATGAAAAGGTAGAGAATTTCATTAGAAATAACTTCTCTACAAACACGTTTTCTTCCTACTCGAGTGGTATGGATAGCTTCAGAGAGAACGTAGTTCGACAACTCATCGTTCAGTGTAGTAAAATTATTAATATGCTTATGTAGTATCTACCTACGTGTCTGTATATAATCTTATAAGTGTTCTCAGTTGCAATTTGGTGGTTGAATAAAATGGCTCAAAAAGATATTGGAAAAGTGTATTTTGACTTAGAAAACCCTGGTGGTCTAGGAAGTATTAAAAGACTAAAAAAAGCTTGTCACATTACTGAAAATGAAGCAAGGGATTTCCTTCATGGAGAAGATTCATATACAAGGCACAAACCGGTCAGTAGTAAGTTCCGAAGGAGAAAAGTTACTACCCCAGGATCCAACTATCTATGGCAAGCTGATCTAGTTTTCATGCAGAAATTCTCAAGAAAAAATCAAGGATACAAATATATTTTAACCGCCATTGATGTTTTTAGCAAGAAAGGGTATGCTGAACCGTTAAAAAATAAGACAGCAAATGAAGTAATAAGAGGGTTTGCAAAGATGTTTGTAATGCATAAGGGCAAGCCTAGTTTTTTACAGTGTGATGAAGGGACTGAATTTTTTAACAAAGCATTTCAAAGCTTTCTTACCAATAATTCTGTGAAACTTTATCATAATTTTTCCGATTTAAAAGCTTGTGTTGTGGAAAGGTTTAATAGGACATTGCTTTCAAGAATATCAAAGCATTTCACCGCATCAAGCAGTTATGAGTACATCAGTGTTCTACGTAAAATTGTCAAATCATACAACTCTACAGTTCATAGTACAACAGGATGTGAACCAAAGAAGATAAATAAATACAATGAAATGGATATTTGGCTTCGTTCTTTCAAGGATTTGTATACATATCCTGTCAAGCAACCCAAGTTAAAACTGTTTGATCGTGTTCGTCTTACTAAGAAGAAAGGAATTTTTGAGAAGGGTTATTCACCTACATATACGAAAGAAGTCTTTGAAATTACAGAAGTGATTCAGTCTGTTCCCATTACGTTTAAAATACGTGATATGCAAGGCAACAATTTGAGTGGAATCTTTTATGAGCAAGAAATGTCTTTGGTGTTAGTGTAAATAAAACCTGTGGTAGCTAACAATGTCGTTCTACATAACTCTTCCCTCAAACGGTTCCCAAAAGTACTTTAGTGAAAATAGGATAACCAATTACAGGATAAGGTTGCCTCAAAAGCTAACATTTGAGCCCAAGGAATATGAAGTTGCTCTTGTTGATGCAACCTATGTTTGCTCATTAAAAACATTAACCGGATTCAACTTTGATAACATAATATATATTAAACATCTGTATGTTGAAGTGTATCAATACCCTATACCGTTAACACATTATAGCAACATTGAGCAGCTAATCGAAGCAATGAATTTAACATTGATAAGTATAGTAGGAGTTAATTTTCAGTTTGACAAGACTAAAAACCGGGTTTCAATTAAGCTTGATGTTGATAAAGTTCTGGAAATCAGTGAAAAGCTATCTGATATACTGGGATTTGACGGAAAGCAGATTTTTGCAAAAGAAGGAGGAGGTGGAACGTTTTATGCAAAGTTTGCACCCGACATACTTGGAGGCAGATACCATATGTACATATACTCAGACATTGTCGAACCGCAAATTGTGGGTAGTTCCCTAGTGCCTCTACTACGAATGATTAACATAACTGGTCAGGAAGGTGTTGCAACCACAAACACTTTTCCAACTCCTTACTATCTACAGCTCTCCAGAACAGAAATTGACACAATTTCTATAGTAATTTGTAATGAGCTTGGTGAAGAGTTGCAAATCGATAAGGGTTCTGTTACACTAACTCTTCATTTTAGACGTACTTAGAAGGATTGAAACTATGGAAAACGTTAATGTATCAGTTACACCATTCGCTCATCCGTTTACATATATAATTGCTGGTGGCACACAATGTGGAAAAACTACAATGGTTACAAAAATTGTGAAGAATCTAGACATTCTAATTTTTCCAAAAATTGATGAAGTTCGAATTTGTTTCAAGGAGTATCAGCCTGCATATGACGATATGAAGGCAAGCGACAATCGTGTAAAGTGTTTTGAAGGGCTTAATTTGAATATTCAACCGAATCAAAACACACTGATTATCATTGACGACCAGATGTCGGATTCTCTCAAAGATAAGGAAGTACAGGAATTATTTACAAGCGGGGTGCATCATAGGTCTATTTCAGTTATATTCCTTTCCCAAAACTTGCTTCCGCAAGGGAAATACGCTCGTGACATTAGACTAAACACCCATTATATATCAATATGCAAGACTCCTTCCTTCTCGTCTCAGGTTTGTTACTTGAGTCGTCAACTCAACCCGAGAAAACCATCTGCAATTTATGATGCGTATGAAAGAGCCACAACTCAACCGTATACATCCCTGTTCCTTAATCTACACCCAACTTGTGCTGATCAGTTGCGTATACAAAGCGGTATTTTACCCGGTGAGGATCACATTATATATCAACCTAAGTAGCATGAAGTACATTATCGATCTGCAAGGGTACTGGATTCAACGTAAATTTATTGTCAAAGAATTGGTGAAGTTCTGTACCGAAACATGTATAATGAAAAAATATGTCTTTAGTTCCATTATCCCTTTTAGTTTATTAAGTGAGAAAAATCAAAGTGTTGTTCGCATGTATGAGAGGTTAAACAATAGACTGGTTTGGGAAAGTGGAAATCTAGAGTATGATAATTTAGCACATATTGTTTGTGAAATAAACGTAGGGGACACGATTTGTGTTCTAAATCTGTCCACCGTAGATAGTCTTAAGTATTTGCTACAAGGCATGGAAGTTAATGTGCGTCAGATTACCAACCTGGAAAAGGAGATGTGGTTTAAAACTTTCAGTTCACTAGCAGCCCTCAACCAGAATGCCTAGGTGTGTTGTGCGAAATCAAGAGTTTTTAAAACAATTACATCTTTCAAAGCGTGGACACCGAACGAGCCTGATAAGAGGAGCATCTAAGGATAACATTAACGCTGTTTCAGAAGTAGCCTTAAATACTCTTCTGGGAAACATCCCTCTTAATCCTACACAGAAACGTGAATTGAAGAAACATCGTTCGAAAGTCAGAAAATTGGCTCATCGACGTACATCATTAAAAAAGAAGAAGCAGATTTTAGTTCAGAAAGGAGGATTTCTGCCAATGCTCTTGACTCCATTTCTTTCTATTCTCGGAGGTTTAGCCGCAAATGCTCTTAGCAACGTCATAGGTATATAATGACAAAGCGTATGAAATTAATTTCTGAAGTTGACTACGAAAGGCTTATCAAGACCCAATTACCGTCGAGTTTTGGGGAATCGTCATTTCATGATAAAAGTGCTACAGCTTCAAAACTGTTAAACATTAATTCAATTGCGGATGATATCAAATTAGCATTGTATAATACTTTAGTTCGAGACATTAATACTAAACTAACTGGACTTGTTTCTGAACCAGTGCTTGTCAAAATTGACAAGGAAGTGCAACCAAATGGTGAATTACAGTCCACAAAGGAAAATGTGGTCATACCGGCAGATTATGAAGAATCGAGAGATGATCATCTTGTGCTAATTTTACCAAAGTCATATCGGTATGCTGCATGGCACCTATTGAGTATACTTAGACAACACCCGACGGATATTTCATGGAATGCAACAGGGGAAATAACTTTTGGTCAGCAAAGGTGTGTAGGATCAAACATAGTAGACCTCTTGAGTTACGTTTTGAGACCTCAGCTGAAATATCCAAACGGACCCCCGACTGGATCTAATAGATTTTTGTATATCTTAAGAAAGTGTTCAGTCCCAACTGTCATATTGGGGATCCATCTTAGACAGTGTATGCAAAACATCCCAACAGAAACGTTAAAGAGGCGACGTACAACAAAACGCACATTAAGCCCTGTGCAGACTAGTGAAGGGGATTCAGAAGTTGAAGATACACCGAGCGAATTAGTACGATCCAGTAGCTCTACTGAAACTCCAAGAAAAAGCCCTGGCAATTCATTTTGGGCTCGACTTACAGGAAAAGATTAGCAGTGAAGTCGGTAAAGTCTATCCGAGTTTAAAAATGAACCAGATTCTACAGTCACAAACAAGAACCACTACTGTTATTACCGCCGCTGTACTTACACCTCGCGGTCCAAAAAACACATCCTTTGCATCACTTACCGCTCGGATTTTATCATTCAGAGATTGGACATTTGAACATGTTCAACCGTCAATTGGTATGGCAAAAGCGGGATTCTTCTACACTGGACGAAAAGACTGTGTGACATGTTTCTACTGCAACCTTCACCTAATAGGCTGGGAATCAATCGACAATCCTTGGATAGAACATGCAGTCTACTCCTCAGATTGTGCATTTCTACTTCTAAACAAAAGTAATTGGCGTAATACGGAATCAACAGTAAGTCAGATGCTAGCTCATATTGATTTTTGACAGAAATCATATTTGATACTATGTATTCATTTTCAGAGCTCTGGCTCAACATTTCAATCGGAATCTGAAACGATGGAACCGGTGGATATCGAGGAGGATTATAAAAAAGGTAGTAATCAATTCCAGTAACTTTTCATCAAACAGGTTCTATACATAGGTGTTGTCAATTAAAGTAGATTTGTTTTGTTCTTGTTTTCAGCGTTGTCGGAAATCTCAACTCTCAGGGAATTAGTTGTGTGTAAGATATGTTTGTCAGAAAATTCGTCATACTTGTACATTCCGTGTTCTCATCTGGTAACCTGTCTGGGATGTTCAACTTCGCAAACCAATTGTCCAATATGTAGAACCAAAATTGAAATGATAGTTCGAGTGTTCGTATCATAATTTGTACTTACACTAGGAAACTATGAGTGTTAATTTTAATAAATATATTCTATGCACAAACCTATATTGATTGTATGAATAAATGTTATGCACAAAACAACAGTTACAAGTGTTTGTGTTACACCTTTTAATTGTATTTTTACTGTAGAGTCTAAACTGCATTTTGCATGTATCAAAGGGTCAATTTCCAATCAAAGAGAAAGTCACAATGGTATATGGGATAGTGCTAAGAAAAAAAGAAGAAAAAAGCATTGGAAAACCTATAAATTAGGTTTGCATGCAATCCAACCCCAAATTCCATTTAGCATTGGAATAGCTATAAATTAGGTTTGGATGCAATCCAACACCAAATTCCATTTAGCATTGGAATTGCAAAAGGAGTGTTTTGTATGAAATTCAATAACAAATTACATTTAGCATTGGAATTGCATTAGGTTTGTTTTGTATGCAATTCAATAACAAAATGCATTTAGCATTGGAATTGCATTAGGTTTGTTTTGTATGCAATTCAATAACAAAATGCATTTAGCATTGGAATTGCATTAGGTTTGTTTTGTATGCAATTCAATAACAAATTGCATTTAGCATTGGAATTGCATTAGGTTTGTTTTGTATGCAATTCAATAACAAATTGCATTTAGCATTGGAATTGCAAAAAATAGGGGGCGAAGTGAGAATCCTGGTGGTCACTGGT
>JAQFXY010001155.1:0-12402 GCA_034693865.1 Ceratophysella sigillata | reverse complement strand
AAGTCCATTCGGTATAAAAATGTTTTTCACCGGGTAAATTCTGCACTTTTGATCGGTATGTTTAATTCACAGCCATAAATCATTGGTTGCGAATTAAACTTTCAATTTGTACTGCAAGGACTTGTCGAAAGAAGTCGATGCAAATTAGTTGAATGCTTTAGATATGATTCCAGGTTTTGATTTATCTTTTCTAGCAATTACTGTATCTAGATTCAGATCACATGTTTTGTTTAAGCTCTAAATAGTAAATTATAAATTGGGGTCTATCGACGGAGACAGCATTTTCCCGGCTTTTACAGTCTTTCGTAATTCTTTCCATTTATTTATCTGCCTTATATTTAATGTTATCTTTTTGAGTTTGAAGTGAAATTGAAACGTTGATGCCTAATGTATGACAAGTCCTAACCTAATGGGAACAAGAAGGTGTTAACGTTATACCTTCGGTATTTATCTAAACGCGTTTAATAAGCATTGTAGCAAATATAATTACTCTGGATTTCCTGGGCCATGCACCCAATTCATGGAATTATTATTTATCAATACAAGAATCCCCGATGATCTACGATCGGAACAACAGACTTGTGGGCTTCGTTTCGTACACGACCTTGCGCCAAAAACGTCAGTCTTGCACCGCGTCTCTCCAGTAAGGATATGATCTAGCCCACCGAGCGCGGGTTGCGGCTTTTCAGAACTCTGTGGGTTTAACGTTATAGAAAAAGACAAGAGCTTAAATTAAAACTAGCAAAAAGCCCAATTGACCGAGAGCCCGTGATGATGGACCCAAGACCCAATCGGGCCGTGTTTTAATTGATTGGAATCCCTTGGCTGCGATAGCTAGTACCAAACCAACTCTAATATTTAGAGAACCCAGCTACGTTTTTGTTCATACTCATTTTTAGTGTTCAGAACTTGATTTGATATTAGAAAAAGCTTGAAAGTATGAAACACAAAGAGGTACAGAACTTGGATTTAGAAAATACGAGCAATATTGCTGCTGCCATGCTGCTGGGTTTGTACATACCTATCTGTTTATCTGTCTTTCATAAGAAAAATGTTATTAATAGTAGTGTAGTTAAGTGATTTAGGATAAGGCTACGTCTGATGTATCAATAATTTGAGGATGTTTTGTCAGTTTATAAAGTCCCTTTTACATAAAATCTTTACTTGTATGTCTGGATGTCTGTATGCTCACTATCTCCTCCAAAGATACTCGACCGATCTGGATGAACGATAGCTTATGAGCTGCGCTAGCTCACCGGTCATTCCGTTCGGGAGTTCTGGTGGACCCTTGACCTTCGGAACTTTGACCTTGGGTCAGATTTAAAAGTCAATCGGAATTCCAGATTCAGATTCCAATAACTTTTTCGCTTTTTCCCTCAGGCTTATTAAGTCTGTGGGTTAGAGTGTTATAGCATGGGAGAACTGGCGAGAGTTGAATAAAATGCGAACTTGCATTTGATTCCAAAGCTAAACAGTGCTACATACATACTTCTGCTTCACTTTTCTCTCCATCTTTTGTTTATTGAGATTTTTTTTTGTGAGCAAGCGTTACGCACGGCCCGCATGGGTCTGACGTATCTCATAACAACACTCTAACAAAGCACATGATCTGATTAGGGTTAATTGGGATTAGGAAATAGGTTTGGTTTTCCTATCTACCTTCGGGTATACGACTCACGATGGGTACACTCAAACTTTTTAACGATGTTAACCAACTCATTGACGTACCCTACGATTTTGTGTCTTTGGACATAATTGTTGGCTTCATCACAGCCCTTCTCCCTCTTCCTGCTTCGGTACAACCAAACCCACATTCATTGGGCTCAGCAATTTCAAACTGGAGTCCGCGACTGGTGCTACCGTCACAACCTTGACATTGCGCAATGTGAAGGGTCAATCAACTGGATCCTACATTGAATAAAGTCACACCGATTATCTGTATACTACTTTCCTCCTGTTCTATTGTGTGGTACGAATACAAATCTGGAAAATTGAGAGGGGCTGCCTTTGTTCAGACGAATTGGCATTCTGGCTCTTGCGTGGAAAACGACTGTGTTATGCCATTTCTATGTTTCTGTCCTACGTGTACATGCCGATTCAACAATGAATTTTCTAAATGTTGCAAGTAGTTTATAATCGGATTTATTGGTATTAAATTATTCCTTTCAAATTCACTTTATCAAAGTTCGGACTTGTACAGAAATACAGATACTTTGCTCCAAATCCACTTTGAGACTGGCTAGCTATTATCTAGATAATCAGAACGGTTACTCCATTCATTACGTGCTTCACATCCGGTTTCCTCGTATATTAAATATATAAATCCAAAAAGAGTTAAAATTTAATAAAAGGTATTGCTTGATGGTAATTAATTGTAATTGTACATAGGTAGAAGGGAAACGTGTAAAAATAACAACACAACCAAATCATAGGCAAAGAAAGTAAGACACACTCTGGTCAACTGTCCACTAACACATACAGAGCCACTCACACCAAATTGAACAGCCAAGCCGCAAACATCGACATAAAAGGTGAAGGGCTTCGAAATTTGTTCTCAGCAGCTCTGCATAATTATTAAATAAATAACTGGAACTGGAGCTTTACTAAAACAACTTCAAACTATTTACATTGAACTGCAATTAAAAATATCACGTTTAGTTGGGAGAGAGAAGCTAGAAATACATTTTGAGGGGAACAGCTGAATGGCGCCGCAGAAGGCATCCTGGTCGCGTGCTTCCACTCCACATTCCACTAGCCCTGTTTACGAAAGTAGTCTAACTGTAACTTCAACAAACAAAATATGTGACAAGTGTGAGCCGCGTTTATCGATCCGATTCGGCCTTTTTGCGTGGCGTATCGCACCTTTCTGGTAATGTTCAACCAGGAGCTCAATGCACTGGTCCGAGTTCTGACCAGCATCACCCGACCTCAAATCATGATTGACCGCACAGCTTCGTCAATGTCGGCCGAGGAGGAGGAGTTATTATAGGTTGAACTGATGGGAACTCCAAAGGCATCATATTCAATCTGAAAACCAAAAGGCTTTTTTAGTTAATTAATAGTTATGCACATTTACTCGTTACAACTACGAATACGTACATATGGTTCTACTACTTTTGATACACGTAGTTGTAAAGCCCACGTTCGAGATAACTATTAAAGTTTCAGTTACTTCATGGTTTCAACAGTAGCATTGAATTACAAATCAACTAAAAAAGCTTTTTGATCTCTGGAACGTCGGCTTTCCAAGCACGAATATTCAAAGTCAAGTGATTCACTCTGACGAGCGGCTCAAACTTTTTGTAGGCTGTAACAAGCTAAGTGGATCACTAAACGATTTTTGGGTAATTATGAGAAATCAATTTAGCGAAATACTATTGTCATGACCAAGAACAATTTTTCCAGGTTATGTTTAGGGCGAATATTTTGAGCATGCCCGTACCTTTTCCCCTTCTTCTGCGGCGTAGACGGAGGCCTCGTTGTTGCCAAAGGTAATGATGGAGTCAATGGCACACTGCACCTGTTGATTCACAATGGAGTCCCGCTCCATCTCCTTCATGTCCGCGTCCACCAGTTCCCGGATTCGACCTACCCAGCTCGGCGGTGGCGGGGCCAAGTCTAAAACTGAAATAGCAAAGATTGTTAAAAACTAATTGTTTAGTTAAGCTTCTTCCGATGTTAGCTCGGCTTACTTTCTCCTTGTGCCACGAGCTGCTTGTCATGTTCCAGCTTCACTTTCTCTTCACCCACAAATATTCGTTCCAGCATCACACGCTCAGCACAACCCACTTCCTTCTGAGGAGTCAAATTAAGGAATTCCAAGTATTAATACTTATATTACCAGTTTACTCCGCATTTACAAGGCGTTTCAAACCGCATAGCTCTTGGGTTCGGCTTGTTTACTAGAAATAAACCTAACCGGCTAAGGACGCAACGTGTAAAACTTTGTCGTTATTTGAACGCCGTACATGGAAAGCGCAGAAGCTAGAGCAGTGCATACTATACTGATTATGGTTTACCATGGACTCCTTGAGCAGTAAGGCACGGTACTTGGAAACCATGCCGCCAAACTTGTCAAGGAGATGGAGTGAGGTTGAGGCAAAGTCCTCGTCAAAGTCCTTGAAGCTCATTTCGTTCCGGTCACGCGCAATGTGGAAGTGCATCAGTCGGTCCACAACGTCGTCCTCAGACTCAAATGGAGTCTCGTAGTCAGGCTCCAGAAAAGACTTCTGGTCATGGCAAAGTCTTGACTCAAATCTAATAGCACAAAAATTAATTACTTAAATTGTGGCCGCTACTTTTACGATTTTAAAAAATTTCCCCCTTCAATATCAAGTCCCACGATTTCCTCCAACACTTCCACGCAAGAGGGTCAAATTCATTATACCAGCACTAATTCGAATATTTTTAGAACAAGGTATTTATTGAACTCACTCTTCTTTCCGCCACTGAATTCGCTTTTCCTCATCCGCCTTGAGCCGTGCAATTAATTGCTCTTCGAGCCGTTTCTCCTCCAGCAGCGCCTGAGCATGCTGCTGCGGACTGTGGTAAAACGTGGTCCCGTTGTAACCACTCATCGATGACGTAGTCGTGGTCACAGTTATGGAACTATTAGTCACCTGAAATAAGGTCAAATAAGTCAAAGTAAAGTTGCTAAAAATTTTGACGACACAAAGTTTACAGTGCTAAAATACTGCTAAAACTTTACATCAAGAATACGGATCATTCATGCAGACATGCAAAGGAAATCGGTGAAGTAGAGCTGGCTCTTTAGTATTCTTAACACTATAGTACTTTGGTTAGAACTGAAGACACGCTGAAAATGGAAATTAATTGTGTTTTGAGTTATCCAGTTGTATTAATGACTATATCACACTGTCCAGGCTCCTGCAAAAGCATTGATAAAGCAGGATAGATGCAGCTTAAGCTAGTTGCTGGTCGTCATTGAAGTGAATAAATGTACAATCCTATGAAAAACGAGGGATAGGAGGAAAGAAAAGGGTATCTTAGGTAAAGAGTGGGGATATATGTGGAAGAAACGGGAGAAAGGGAAGAAAGCTCATAACATGGTTTAGAAATTAAATAAATAAACAATTAACTAAATGAACTTATGAGAGCTTATAGGCATGCTCGTGGGACTGAAATCCAACTGGGTGATCCTACGAAAGTTTACCTTGTCCAGAGTGGTGGTGGAAGAGTTATCCGAAAGGTCCGAGTTGAACTCAGGTTCAAATTGAGTAATACTGTTATGCGTCCCATTACACTGACTAGTGCTAGGAGTCGGCGTAACATTAGGAACTAATGGCGGGGGTTGAATCGTATTAGGAGCGGTTGAGTTAGAGCTAGTAGCGTTACTGTTACTAGGGGCACAGTTATTGAGCTTAATGGTTTGGGCCTGGAACTGGGCCTCCATGCTGCTGGTCGTGTTCAAGGCCGAGGCCTTCGTAGACGAGGTGAGAGATGTGGTGGTGGGAATTGGACCCTTGAGAACAGTCACGCCCACGTTCGTCCCCGGACTCAACGTCACAGCTCCGTGAGTTCCGCTCAACTAAATCCGTTCGTAATAATTAACACAATCATTCATACAATGTATACGGCTGAGTTGTAAGTACATACATGTGCAGACCATCTAACAGCAAACCCCAATTATCCCATCCCAAACTCCAGCAATTATTGTTACCGTGAATTATTCGCCCTGGCGCCAAAAGTAAAAACTAAGCGAACCCTAGTAGAAATAAGGGAAAACAGTGTTAACTAAAATACAAAATACACAGACAACCGTAACGTAACCGTACCGTAACGTAACCGTAACGACAATCATAACGTCAAACCAATCAAGATAGAAATAACTACTTAAATCAATAACCAATCAGGACTTTTACAGCAGAAAAGCAAGCAGGCACAAAGAAAATGTGCTCAGTTGTGGGAAATAAGAACATGTTTCATGCAACATGCAACAGAAAAGGATTTGGAAGAATTGACATTCAAAATTCAAACCAATTTCAAAATATGTGAACAACTTGACAGTAGATTAGTGATATCAGATAAATAACTTAGATAAAACAAATACATGCTCAAAATAATAAAGAATTCTAAGTCGCCGGTCGTAAAGCTTGATATTTTGAAGATAAAGGTATACAAATGAAACGTTCTAACAGCTAAATTCTAATGCGCCATCTCATTTTTCATTCTTGTTTTTTGCACAGTTGGTTTTCGTATACTTTAATTGTGAGCCAATAACATTTCTTAGAAGAGAGTTGTGCGTAAGTCAGATTCCAGTGTGCCAACTAAAGTCACGTATAATTTTGGCATAACTGGATTTCAAACGGTTCTAAAAGGTTTCGGGTAAGTACAAGAAGTACAGGCTGAGATTACTGAAAAATTCTAATCCATGTTAGAGTTCAAGATTAGAGGTGCTTTAGCTAAAATAGAGGTCGGTTTACTATTACAGGAGTCGATTACTGGTTACTGAATATTTGTAATCCAGATTAATGTATTCGTAATCCGTTTAAAAAAAATTAATTTGTTTGTTCACGTGTAATCTATGTTCTAGTACCTAATCTAAAATTCCGATTATACAGACTGTAGACTACGCACGATAATTTCTACAATCAATCACAGTAATCTGATTACATGGATAAATCCGGCATATTATGATTACTTACATATTAGTAGTCTGTACTCGGCTAATCGATTACAACTAATCTGTAATTGTGTCATCGATGCGTAGAAGTAATCTAATGAATAGAACTTACAGTCTGAAGATGAGCTGGGTTGGGCACTGGCGTGCCGGTGGCAATGACCTGTTGCTGGAGCACGATAAGTTTCTGTAGCGCGGTCTGCTCCGTCTCATTCCGCTTGGACAAGGAAAGGAGGCGCTGGATCTGAGCTTGGATGTTGCGCAGGAGTTGTTGGTTCTGAGGCGTCAGCTGGATGGTTTGTACGATCCGTGTGGGAGTTGGTTGTTGGGAAGGCGTCACGGGCACTGGCACAGGCGTAGTTGACATCGGAGCCGACTCCGGTGCCGGTGCCGACGGTGCAGGCGCAGGAGGAGCTTTCTTCTTTTTGGGCGTTTTCTTGGGCGGAGATACAAAGTTGGAATTGGTCGTTATTGCGTTGTTCTGCATTTGATGAACAGTACAAACAAAGTAGTTAGGTAGTATTCGGGTAAGTATGCATGTAAGCTGATTAGACGTTATTGCACAGAAATGTATAAATTAAATACGCTATCAAGCCAGCTTCCAAACACGGGAACTTCAGAAATATTAAAGTACTTATTATGTTTATGTCCCTAACTTTGATTTATTGAAAATATTTAAAGTATTCAGGCAACCACCATTGAAAGCTGCTTGTCGCATTTCATGTAATTCTCCTTTGACCTTTTTAAACGCAAGGAAGTATGCGAGGTATATTTGAGACACATCGAACTAATGAAGCTCAATAGGAATATTTTATGAATTCCTTACCGTGTTCACTTCGATTGGAGGCGGGACCAAAGGTGGTTTGGGTGGCTTTTTAGCCTTTGACTTTGGAGGAGGTTTGGGTGGCGTTGCTGTTGGTGGTGGATCGTGCAGCGTAACTTCTTGGACTTCCGGTTTTTTCTTGGCCTTGCTTTTTGAAGGTTTCTTGGGCGTGGTGGAAGGGTCCCTGGGTACTTGAGGAGTTTTCTGCTTCGTCTTGGCAGACGGCTTGAGGACGTGGACGGGCGGATGGAGCACGTTGTATGCCAGTCCAGGCGTACCATTCGGCTTGTAATTATTATTGTTATTATTAAAAGTTTTGTGAATCCCGTTCTCTTGAATGGGGGGCGGTGGCGGTGCGTGTTGAACAGGCTCCTCAGGAATCGGTGAGCTAAAATTAAATGCATCAAAATAAAGTAACTAAACTCCCCCCCATTCACCCATTGTAAACTAAACACACCCGAAAACTCATTGTAACGATCTAGATCTAGGTACTAAAATCTTGGAAAAAGCCAATAATTGTAAACAGCTAAATGCAAGCACCTAATGTAACCTCCCGGAAAACCTATTGCAGATACATATTTGTCAATACCCGTTGTAAACGCTTATTGTAAACGCCCTTTAACACCTTTGTATAAATACCTTTGTAAAAACCTTACGTAAACGCCTGTTGTAAACGCCCTGACCACATATTGCAACTAAAATACTCACTTGTGAACACCCACTGTAAACACTACCTGACTACCTACCTGAAAAAGTCTGCAAATGAGCCATCATCCTCCAGATCCTCATCCATGATGCCAGATTGCTTGAGAAGCTGTTCCAGGTCGAGGGTCACCTTCTTCTTTTTGCTTGGTTTGGATTTTTTCTTGGGCGGCGGATTGCAGTTGTCTGAAACGGGCGTGGTGAGGGAGTACTGGTTGGACTGAACGGTGTGCGTGACGGGGGATGGGGAGCGGAGTCGAGCAATGACGCTCTGGATGCAGGCACTGATCGTGTCCGTTGTCACTGGCGTGAACTGGAGAGGTGGAGGGGTTGGTTTGGGTTGTTGCTGTTTGGGCTGCTTGGATTTGGGAGTTTTGGGGTTTTTTGGAGTCTGCTGCGGAGTGGGAGGACGTGGAGGTGGGGCTGTTGCTACTGCGGGAGGGGGTGGGGCTGAAGGTTGGACCACGACGGGCGCAGGAGGTTGTGGGACGGCCAGAGACACAGGAGGCTGAGGTTGAGACACTTGGGCACTCGACGTCACGGATGGGTAGCGGACGGCCACCCAAGTCGGCCCGTTAGCTGTCTGGATTTGCTGGAGCTGAATCTGCTGGTTCTATAATTATAAAAGAAATAGTGGGTTGAAATTATTGAGACCATATGTGTTTGTAGTAACAGCAAATTGTGTACGTAATCGAAGCGTTCAATATGGCTTATAATTAGTCGGCCCTCAAAATATTAGAGTTTTCAGGCAAATAATCAGACATTTCCGGCAGATTCCTAACCTAACCTATACATATGAAAAGATTAGCTGGAGAAGTCAATTTTTTGCTGGTCGAAAAATGTTTTCCCGTTCAATATATATTCCAAATATTTGTAAATTAATCATCAACAAAAAACTGTAAGTTGTAATTATCATCCGTGATTTTATTCGAAAATGTCTGGTTTGTAGCTGGCGACTGTAAATTGAACTCGATTTAATTTGAAATCAATTATCTCGACAACCCATGTGATTTTTTGTAAATTACCTGAGTGACTTGAGGCATCTGCGACATGAACCGAACCATGGGCTTTCCGTTCACTGCTGCAGCCTGAGTCCCAATTGTTGTAGCCGTTGCCGGAGCCTGTATTGTCAGCACTTGGGGCTGGGCGGGTTGCTGACGGAGAATGAACTGAACTCCGCCTTGGTTCATCGTTGCCGTCGGCACTATCATTTGTTGACCAAACTGAATATTACAAGAGCCAAATCAAAATCAGTTACTTCAACACATATGACTATGGCTGGAATAAGGCGAGTGAATATAAAATCGATCAATAGATATTCGAGTACTGTGCGCAAATCTACTTCAAATCATAATTGCATACCTGATTCAAAACAATAGTCTGAGGTCCGGTCATGGTATTGAGTGTTTGAACGCCGGATACCTGCACAACCTGGCCCCCAGCCCCAATCGCGTAAGAAGGCTGGCCAATGGACATAGCTCCTCCTCCCGAATTCTGCTGCTGAATCATCTGCGTCAAACTTTCCATATTCGCAGTCGTCATCGTGATCGTCCCGCCTGAACTGCTGCTCTGTGTACTCTGCACTACAGTACTCGTATTGCTCACCTAAAATTTCATATTAATCCATTACTCCGATTTCCCCCAAAATTCAAAATGTGGTTTCTTATCTTGAGTGCGGTTTAATTTTGAGATATTGTGCCTTTCAGCAGCGTGTGGTAGTTTGAGCCGCTCGCCAGAGTCAAACGCTTGACCTAGAACCTCGCCACATACATTTTCCAAAGTTGGCGTTCTTAATCCAGGGAATAAAGGTTTCAGTCTTCTAACTGGTTCATCTGCGATGCTTAAGTTAAACTGTTTTTGCAGGTGCTGAAATTCAATATGTCATTTTCCTTTCCAAATGAAAACCTTAGTTCAGGAGAGAACTTTTGTTCTATGGAATGTCAGCTTTCCAACGACGTATGTATGTAGCATGATAGGTGATAGGTCTAGGGGATTAATCTGGCGAGCGCTCGAACGTCATGTACTGTAACACAGCTTCAAGACAAACGTCCATCTTAATGATTCAATACTATTTTTCAAATTCAATGGCGCTAACCTCAAGCATGGCACCTTGAGCCGGACTCTGGCCGCCCTTCCCAGCCGGTTTGGGTAGTAAATGCGGCGGCTGCTTGGGCCTCACATTCTGAACACTCGTAGCCGCCCCGGTTGCATTGACGCCATGAGCAAGAATCGGTGTGCCCTGTGTTGTGTGGAAGTAGGACGTGGTTCCATTGGAGTTCTTAATGGACTGGATCGTGGGTTGCTGCATGAAGAGCGGCGTGGAAGCAGGGAGCACTGCGTAGGTGGGCTGCACGCCAGCTGCCACGAGAGCAAGATTTGGCCCAAACCCATTCCCACCCGTGGACACCATCATGGGCTGACCATTGGAGTCAATGATGAAACCCGTCTGGCCCAAACCGCCTGCAATAACCCGATTAAGTGATAATGTCAACCTGAATCTTAAATACAATTTTGCGCTTAACGTAGAATGCAAGGGACACAGCGTAGAAGATCATTGATTTAGGTTGGGAGGAAATTGAATAGATAGACAGTACCTGCTGAGCTGGTGGTAATGAGCTGCTGAATTTGTTGAGTCTGCTGTTGGGCCTGGACGAGCTGCGTGTAGCTCGCTGCATATTGCTGGTGCTGTTGGTTGGTTTCGGACGTCGAATAGACGCTCGAGCTCGAGGACACCACAGCGGTGGCTGTTGAGTGCTGCTGAATACTGGCTACTGAGATCTGGTTGGTGCTGTTGGGTGCTTGAGGGTCGGGAAGACTAGAAAGACTGCTGGGCTGGGTGCTGAAAGATGTCTGAGGGTCGTCGGAGGGCTGAAAACAAATATCAATTTTCAATTATTATTTCTTTTAGCATTTGCTAAGCAGCTGACGTGGGAAATTAGTGGATTATACCATGTAATACACCTCGTGAAGGCCTGAGCCTTGACCTTAGGTAGCCCTTTCCCCCATTGGCTAATCTATATGCTGAGATTTTGATAAGCTGCACAAGTACCTGACTAAAGTCCTGGTATGCGGAGTGAGGAGCGGAGGCTGAGTCTTGACCGTAGGATCCGCCGTCCTGGTTGCCCATTTCGGAGTTGGCATGATGGAACTGGTCGGACTGGTCGTTATAGCCAGTCAGCTCGTTGGCTGAGGAGAAGTCAAAGGGCACATTGGACTGGGAGAGGTCAGTGAGGTTGTTGGAAGGCTCGAGTGGCTCGAAGAGCGTCTCACTCGGAGAGTCAACTTCGAACTCGGCTGCGAGGGAACGGGCCAGAGACTCTACGGCGTTGTCCACCGTCGTGTCCGCCGCCAGGCCTCCCAAAAATGACTCGAGTGCATTCGGGTCACTGAAATAGAACAAAAATAATTTATTAGCATGGTACAGACTACGGAAATGATATTGAAATTGAAGATACTTGAATGCAGAGAGAGTACAGGATAAACTATGCGCAAGGCGCAAGCGCTATAATAAATTTAGAACTTACTCGATAACATCCAGGAGGCGTTGACCGCTGTCGGCCATGTCGAAGTTACTTTGTGGAGCATCCTGCAAATTATTAAGAAACAATAAGTAAGTACTTTTATTTAATCAAAGTTTCTATTTTTGAAAATAATTTCTCACTAAATTCACGAGAAATTACAATTAGTTAACAAGGGACTATGTACATGTCTAAAATCTGGTAGCTTCGTCATATAGGAACATACAGAAACCATGTTAGTAGACACTGAATAAGGGGTCCTACATAATGTCCCTTTTATTCGACGACTTAACCGTCGACGGTTAAGATCCACACTACAACAGGTATGTTCCATGCGATACAAAATTTCTGGAATTTCCCCAGTTTTCATATGTAATATTTTCCATTTTTTAATTAAATCTACCAAACTACCAAATACCTTTTAAAATCTAAGAGTACAAAGCCTACGGAAATATTTAAGATTCAGAACAACTGAGTTTCCACTGAATTAGCACAAAAGCAAATTATCAACGTTAACGCGCCAGCCACACTGCAGTCGTACGACAAACTATCGCACGAATAGAGTCGTACGACAAGTTGGTTGAGCAAGGCAACATCGGTTTTGAGCAAACTGGACTTTAGAACCGAAATTCTGTCGTGCGACAACTAGTCGCGCGACAGTTCGGCGTTGACGAGCCCACACCGAATAATGCTTTTGTCTCACGATAAATAGAATCTGT
>JAQFXY010001154.1:0-12402 GCA_034693865.1 Ceratophysella sigillata | reverse complement strand
CCCACGACAGCATAGAGAGGTACATGCACTGAACCCTGCGACAGTTCAATTTCGTACGCGGTGTAGATTGTTCTTAAAGCTTAGTTGAACAGTTCAAAGAAATTCTCAAAAACCGTTTTGATATGCAATTCATAGTGGAATTTGATGTAGATATTGAATATTCTATGCATTAACTTTGCTCGTTTGTTTAGTGATAAGTGATATGATAACTGAGGAGTGAAGTGTTCCCTAGTTTTAGAAAGGGGAAACCATACGTAGTTACGTCATGGAAAAAACGAGTAACTCGTATGGTCACGTATACAGGGGGAAATAATTCTCCGCTCCCCCTTCATCCACAACTACTTCCTTGCTCAGCTCTAGCGCTTCTGTGCTTCTTCTTCTTGTGGATTCGAGCTCCTCTACTCTTCGTCGCCTTGCTTCAAAGGCTAGAATAATAGTGAACTGAGGGTAGAAGGTAGTGGAACTTATTGGTAGGAAAAAGGAAGAGTTTTAGAGAGGGAATAATAGCATCCCCTCCCACCCGATTCGATCCCCTCCGTACAACCTTCTATGTACTTCTCTGCTGGGAGTAGCTACCTATAGGCATTACCTACCACTACTACACACACCTACAGTTACATATAACACTTTGTATAAGATAAGTACTCAAGAATCCATCAGGTCTTCGTTTCACTCAATCACTAATCTGACATTCTTCTGGAGGCGATTGGGTGTCTTAGACCTAGCCCTTTTATTTAGGATACAAAGACAAACTTCATTATTGCACGACGACTGGCTTTCGGCGAACAAGACTGCTCCAGTTTGCCCGAGGAACAGATCACAGTAGTGGTGGACTCGAGTTTCTGCTTCTTTCCGGGACCGGGTATTTAAGTTTTCGTAACAAAACCTTCTCGGTTTCAGTTCAGTCATCCGCTACTGATTCACAGACACTGCGTGAGCTCGCCTTAAGTCATCCCTACCCGTACTGAGATTTTTTTTTTTTTTTTGGAATCAGCACATGCAATGAATGTTGATTGAGCCATTAGCTGAAAAGCGGAAACTGGAAGGGTGAGTTGTATTTCATATTTTGTATTTGGCTTTCCCATCTGATCCGCATCTCTAAATCTGAAATTCGAATAGCGAATACTTACAATTACAACTACAACTTAATATCAATACTTATTGCTTCCTATTATGTATTACAATCAGTTCTTATAAGTAGGTATTCCATGCACCATGCACCCTGTAAGCGCAGTTGATAATCGAATAATGTACCAGTTTGGTTTTCCATACGTTATCCAAAAATGTCAAACCTTGATCTTCAGTAATATGCACTAGCTTGCCTTTCGATCATTGGAAATTGGAAACGTCAGTTAGTTACTGACGATTGACACAAGACACAAGAGGCGCTCTTGCAAAAATTAACTTGTTTACGAATGGCCTTGGCTTGAATACGTGTTCTGAACACGTAAGTAGCCTGAATACGTAATACGTATGTGTTTGTCAAAACAACTTGCTTCACTTCAATATCATAAATAGATCTGAGGTGATGTACTAACTATAAGAAGTCAGTATCTACTTACTCGCAAACGTAAATAACTTTTTAAGACCAAAGGAGGGCCTTCCTTGTCACTTGAGTATTAACACACAATCTCGCTATATACCTAGCGTACAACTTGCACATGACTTAACTACAAACTAGTAATGTAATTTAACGTATTACATATTACGTAGTACTTACTTAATATTATGTATTAATGTGTTTATAATGACAAATGAGTGCTACCAGACCAGTATTCATTGTTATCCTCGACAAGACGTAAAAATAAATCTGGAAAGTAGTAAGCTTCAGTATTGCAATAAAATAGGGCATAAACTCTACAATAATTTCAGCCAAACTTATTTCTTATTTGAATATAAAGCGGTTTACCAGCGTTCCTTCAATCCATACATGTAGGTACCATGTTGTTATTTTTACGTTGGGTAATTTTTCATGCAAAATCACTCCCCAAAATATTTTGGGAATTCGCGCTTGAATGAGAATCGTTCCACATAAAATTAATTTTTTTAGATGACACTTAATTTTTTTTCCCAAGATAAATTATTATAATGGTTATTTGTTTTTCTCGAGAGTTCAAATGTACTAGTGAAACTGAAACCTACATTTATGTTGGAGATGTGAATATGCTCGAAGGAAGGACTAAGTATCTTTGTTGTGGTCTAGTTACCAGTCTATAATAAAGTCGTGCTAATGTCTTTTGTCTTTTCTCAAATTTACTGTGTAGTGCATTCGCTGGCACCACCGGTTTGGTTATGGAAAACACGCGTGTGTGTGGTGCTATTTGAGCGAGTGTACCATGATTTCGTTTATTGAATTTTGTATTTTATTAATATTGATTAGATTTGCAGATTTGAAGACCAAAGCCAGCAATCTTAAGTAAACCCGAGCTGAAAGTCTCGAGATGGAGGATGAAAACATGCAAGATAAGGAACGGTTTGCCAGGTAAGATGAAATGTGATCTGCCATCTTCCAAGTTGTTCGCGTTATCCAAAAGATCGGGCGTATTTTGTCGATTTGTTTTACATCTTCATGCAGGGAAAACCATTGTGAGATTGAGAGACGGCGTCGTAACAAGATGACTGCATATATTACCGAATTGTCGGATATGGTACCGACATGCAGTGCACTGGCGAGGAAACCAGACAAACTCACTATTCTTCGAATGGCTGTCGCTCACATGAAAGCCCTCCGAGGTAAGGATTTAAAACACAAACTCTTTATGCTTTAGTGAATTTATTCGAATGACGTTTGACTTGAACTTAAACAGGAACGGGAAACACCAGCACAGATGGAACTTACAAACCTTCGTTCCTAACTGACCAAGAATTGAAGCATTTGATCTTAGAAGCTGCAGACGGATTTCTCTTCGTTGTAGCTTGTGACTCTGGTCGCATAATTTATGCGTCGGATTCGGTGACTCCAGTATTAAATCAAGCACAGACAGAGTGGTTTGGATCCTGTATATATGATCACTTGCACCCGGAAGATGTGGAAAAAGTTAGAGAGCAGTTGTCCACGCAAGAGCCTCAAAATACTGGACGAATCCTGGATCTGAAGACGGGCACTGTGAAAAAGGAAGGCCATCAGTGTAAGTGTCCACATAAGGTTCAATTTCTTTGCAAATTGCGAAACACTTGTCCTTCTAACTGCATAATTGTGGATATTCATATTGAAATATTGAATAGCGTCCATGAGACTCTGTATGGGATCCAGACGTGGATTCATTTGTAGAATGAGGATCGGAAATGTTCACCATGAGACAATGAACTCAGGACATTTGAATCGGCTCCGACAGAGGAACACGTTGGGCCCTACCCGAGATGGAAACAGTTATGCTGTTGTCCACTGCACCGGCTACATGAAGAACTGGCCGCCAAGTGGCGTTCCCATGGATCGAGGCGGGGATGATTCGGATGCCCATGGATCCTCTCACTGTTGTCTCGTGGCCATTGGACGTCTTCAAGTCACTTCTGCTCCAAACACAACAGACATGTCGGCAGCTCAATCGGCAGCAGAATTTATATCCAGACATTCCGTGGATGGAAAATTTACTTTTGTCGACCAACGAGCGATGGGACTACTTGGCTACACTTCTCAAGAACTGCTCGGGAAATGTTGTTTCGACATATTTCACCCCGAAGACCAAACACATATGAAAGAGAGTTTTGAACAAGGTACTTTATCTACCTGTAGCCAACATATTCATAGTGTTTTGTTGTCCAGGGGCAGCTACTGCTGCTCCTACTCTATCTTCGCCAAAAAAAATATTCGAAACCAAGGAATTTTATCAGTGAATACAGGGCGAATGTACATGAAACCATCATCGCCTACTAAACAGGTACCTACATAAGGTACCTTGTGTACAGTATACGTTGAAACATTACTTGATTCTAGCATTGGACTGCTTGTAGTTGTCCAGGCTCATATACTTACCGTATAATAAGGTATAGGTTTGCATAAACCATTGACCAGTTGTACAATGCGTTACCCGCTTTTCCAGAGTAGGCTTGCTGTGTGCACACTAGCTGTATAATGCGGTAAGTTCCCGGCCTATGCATACACACACGCGTACAGATCTTACCCAGCTCTCATGAGGTGCTGCGTCCAACTCATGCAGTCCAATGCTAGAATCAAGTGATGTTTCAAGTTTCAACGCATACAGGTACCTGTTGTCTATACTACATAGTAGGCGATGGTTTCATGTACATTCGCCCTGTATTCTGTATTCACTGATAAAATTCCTTGGTTTCGATTATGGTTTTTGGCGAAGTTAGAGTAGGAGCAGCAGCATGCATACTGGTATTTAATATTTATATGATTCAGACAGCAAGCCAGGAACATTTCCAATTTCCACCTAATTAGAATTTGTGGGATAGTGTTCAGGTACACATATATTGCTGAGCGCATTCCCATAAAAGTATTTATTTTGACTTTTAGTTCTGAAGTTGAAAGGACAGGTGATGTCGGTAATGTATCGTTGTCGAGCAAAGAATCGAGAGTGGGTCTGGCTACGTACATCCGCTTTTGCCTTTCTCAATCCGTACACGGACGAAGTCGAATACATCGTCTGCACGAATACATCTGCCAAGTGAGTGACATTATAGAACATTGCATAACATCACTCCTGTTAGATACTATTATTCAAGCCACCAAAAGATATCCGAACCGAAACTTTCACCCACCTAGTACACTTCTCTGCATCAAAGTAGCGAGTAACTACCCGGCTTCCGAATATCCAGTTCTACCATTCTTCATTAGCACGCTCATTTGCATGTCTCTTTCAGAGCTCTGCAGCACACACACGATGGGAGTGGTTCGGCTACAAGTGGAGATAACAGTAACCCCGCAGATCATTCCGTTGGACAGGCATTCACCGGTCAGCCAGGACTCGACTATTCCATGCAACGGTCTCCTAGGGACACGCTGTATCCATCACACTTGGTTTCTTCACATATTCAAAGTACCTGCACGCAATTGATATAATGCATGTACATATATACCAATTTAGATACCTAAGCTTATCTGCAACGACTCATTATATAAATGCAGGCACACGCACAGGAAGTTCCAGCAGCTACAGTAACTACGAAGGACAGAGCAGCTCCCCTATAAGCTACAGCTCTCCTGCTCAACCTGCCTCTAACGCAACGGGTTCCACTGAGTCTCCTGGAAGTGTGTTGAGTCGAATAACTAAGACCAACACTAGCCCGACGCCGGGCCAGGTGGCTTGGAGTCAAACTTCTCAGCACCTCAGACAAGTACGACAAGTAATTGAACTCAATAAACCTGGGAATGGGACTAGTGTTAAATATTGAAAATGCTCTTCACTAATTCATATTATACGCATGTAAGCTTAAACTATGCGACTCATTTGTATCTTTAGTCTGGGTCAGAAGGCTACCAGCAGTACAATCAGATCAGTCCTTCGCGGTCACCAAGTGGCCCAACATACACGCAATTAAATAGTGGAGGTGCTCCACGGTCTGCGGGCGCAGTGAATGCACCTGCCCAGACTAATTCGTATCACCCACCTCCTACTGCATCAGGTACCCTCAACATATGTACATAGTACATATCGCACCGTTGACTTACAAACTTGGATTTCAACGAAATTTTTCTGTCGACAATTTAGGAATGTGGCAATGGCAGAATTCGAGTAACGGTCAAGAAGGAGCAGCAACAGCTGCACCAAATCCAGGTGGCTCGCAGCCTGGGCCTCAAGGCCCTGGAGAGTTGCAAGACATGCTTCAAATGTTGGATCACCATTCCGCCGCAGCTCCTTTCGAGGACCTAAATATGTTCAACACCAACTTCGAATAAAACAGTGACGTCATTTTGTACTTATACTAGGTACTAGCAAACGTTTTGTTTATAGTTACGCTAATCATTCCGGTTTTGGTGAGGTAGTGCTAGTATTTTATTTCCTGCAAGGGTGAAGAAAGTATTATTGTAAACAAGAACACTTGTCCGTTTAGTTTAGGAAACTATATTACGTTTGACTTATTAACCGTTTTAACCCTATGAAGTGGGGTGAGAATTTTTGCGTTTTTTATTCCTGTAAGTATTTGGATTGACACTTGATTTTTCATCATGCGAAAGGCTGATTTGAAGAGTTTTTAATATTTGCTGCTGTTGGCTGGATTTTTTCATAATCTACATTAATATAAGCCGTATATGCACTGTATGTATAAACTAATTACGCGGTATAGCTTTAGCGAACTGGCCTATACAATTTGCAATCTCCGTTCTGTTATTTCTTCATCTCTAATTAAAGGCGATTAGCATAGCTTGTCAGAATATCAGATAACAGGTAGTAGAACATAAATATATCACCATATAAGTAGTACTGTGCAGAATATAGTGCGTACGATTGAAGTAACGGGGAGAGTTGGTCGTTCGGATGTAACATGTAAACTAACACCTACTACATATGTGCGGTATTTACGTCGGACTATCTGAATCATTTATTCGAACAACAATCGAAAAAGAAGCTCGAATCACGGCACAACAGGAACCTTTCAACCTCTGCTCTCCGTCGCTGCGCCATGAGTAGTCAAATGTCTGAAATAGTTCGACTAATTAATTTCGAAAACCACGACTTGCTCTTGCAAACAACCATAGTTTTCGTCAACTACTATTATCAAAGGCTCGATGAGATTGGCAGGTTCGCCGTACTTATATATGTTATATCATTTTTATTTAAAATTAATCCATTCTGCTATGTTAATAATTGTATTCTGAAATAAATAACTGTGGATACACAAGGAACGTAAACACCGAGCTTATGCGGCTCAAGCAAAATACTTTCTGGCTTGTTTTCCAAAAAGCGTACGTGATTTTTTGGACATTCGGCTACACACAAAGCTTGATTGGGCAATTGGCAATTGGAAAAGGAATTCGGTACGCCGTTACGAATATATACCAAACCAAGTAGTTATGTTTCATTTCGCTCAGAGCGAATGTGATAAATGTGTCGTTAGTGAAAATTAAAGCCCGTTTTGCACAATTTCAGTAAATATTAATGACATTAGTTTCGCTCTGCTCCTCCGGCCGAATGAATGGATGATGATGGCGGTATTACTTAGCCACATATATTGGCAAGAAGCCATATGGTATTGGATTGAAGGCTGTGTCGTTGTCGCCATCTACTATAATATAGGTTTACAATAGACCTCAAACACTCAAACCGCAACAACAACGCAAAACGCAACAACGCCGCCACTACTACCACCAGATACTTGAGATTAGTTGGTATGACAAAAGAGGGAATGCAGGGAGGGCGAACACTCCCTTCGACTCACTTTTAGACTAAATTCACTCGAAATTGTCCTTTTCGACTCACCTTAAGATATAACGAGCTGTCTCATACCCATCTATGTGCAAGTCATACTTGTATACATATATTCTGATTGTCTCAATATCAGCTTCATTAGGATTTGAGAAACCTTATGATTCAAAGTTAGATAGGATTCGGTAGCAACGTGTACACGGGACTGACTCATACGTGGAGTACAGCTAGTTTTTGAGTTGTAAATCAACCCAATCCAAACTAAGGTGTGATCATGATTCGATTAGACGAATAGTTTTTAGCCTTTATATCAAAAGACCAAGGTGGCTAAACTATTGTTTGGCTGAGAATTGTTTAGCCACCTTGGAACAACTCCTAGAACTACGTAGAAGGAAGTTAAGAATTGAATAGGAGTTGAGTAGTGAACGCAAGAGCAGTTGCAAGTTAAAAGGAAAAGTCAAAGTAAAGAAAGAAGTGGATTGCACTGAATGCTGGGTTGGCGTGATGAGGAGCCTCCAATAATGCGTGCTAGGTGTCCACGGAGCGGAGGAGAGAGAGTGCATAGGGATTGGGCATGAGTAGTTGAAGGGGAGTGAGAGCAGCATAATGCTATAGTGCGTGATGGCTTACTTTACTAGGCTAGGACTGGCTAGGACTAGGAGGGAAGACTATGCTCGCTCGTCTCCCTTTCTCCCACCTCCTATTCAATTGGTATGCATCCATCCACCACCCTTCACATCTTCAGCAGCGGAAACTCCATTCTCCAGACAGACCCAGACAAACACCAAACGCGCAGCTCTGAACTCAAGTGGCAAGGGCTGTTGCGGGGTTGAACGGTTGACCCCACTTGACCTCTTGTCTCAAGGGTCCGACGCCTCAACCTCAACTCAACCCCTTCCTCCCATTCCACACGAGTAGGATCAATCCACGTGTCACAGGTCGTCACTGGACACTCAAGTGCACTGGACGGTGGAGGAGAAACTATTTAAGTGACATAAGGCTTGGGCTTGGAGTAAAGGGTGTGGGACCTAATCCCGATCGGACACCCATCTTATCTTAGCACCACTTCCAAACCACGGTACGTCTAGTTCAGTTTGACTATGGTCAACGGGTTTCATTCAATCAAAACGTCTGATTCTTTCTGCAGTCTATTCAATCCACTGCCCCCTGCTTCTTTGCTTGGTCTGTCTTGTATCCTGGCTGGGTTCGGTTGTATTGTCTGTTGATATCGATATTCCGAATAAAGTCTAATGGGATGTGTGATTTATTTATGTTTGAAACAGAAACAGATGACAGAGCTGCGAGGCAGTTACAAGTTCCTCAAGAAAACAAGATGTGAATTACAATTGCAATTGCTACAGTTTTGTGAGACTCCACGTTAATTTTATGTGCGTGGTGATCAGCTTCCCAGCTAGAGTTAAGTTGAAAGTTCTGCGTTAGTAATTACGGGCGTTTGATGTGTTTGCTCACATTGACAGGTACTGGTGACTCATGAATCAGGGAAATCGGTGTAGAGGAACGCCGTGACTCTGCCATTGAATGTTACATAGAAGCAGAAGCAGGCCTTTCCCAACCTATATACCGCAGTGATCGGAGTGACCTGTTTACGTTGTTGACTCTTGTGAAGATGGGAACAGGCGAGAGCGCCATGTAAATGGGATTCGCCAATGAATGACGTCGGTGGATCTGATAGCGGCAAAGGCCTGAGGGCCGTCAAGTCTAGCCGCACATCAGATACCAACTTTGAATATGATGACGAGTGGGATGTCGGTATTGGGAATTTAATCAGTGATTTAGATGCTGACATCGAGAAAAACAACGAAGCAACAAGAACTGGTTCGTCTCCAGATAAAAATAATTCTACCACTAACAGTTCTAATGCACAAACGTCATTAGTTCAACCCAAAACAAATCCGTCATCGCAAATGCATATCCCACATTCGCCAATACAGTCTTCCTCAAGTGCAAGCACCAGTGCATCTAAAACAAAGCCTACTACTTCGTCTGCTGGCACACCTGGTTCAAACACCACTGCAGGAAAACCAGCGCCGTCACCTTCAACCTCCTTGACTGAGACGTCTCCTGCGAACTCGTTGTCGAGTGTCAGCATGGACCACCCGGGTGCCGCTGATAAAGGTCTGAAGATGAAGATTAAGAGAACCAAACCTGGAACGAAGAGCGTTGAGGCAAAGCATGAGATTGTGAAGAGTGAAGGCACTACTGCTTCTGCAAGTGGTTCCAGCAGTAACATAGTCAAAAACTCGAGTTCTAGTGAGAGCAAAGGTTTGTCGACTCCTATGACATCTTCCTTAAAGGACTCGAAGGACCGGGACACTAAGGAGGTTGAGACTGCAACTGGAATCGACCAAAGCTCATGTGGTAAAACCAAGATGCCGAAAAAGGTATCGACTCACAAAAAGGTCAAGCCCGGAAGTGGGATTGCCGAAGCAGCCAGCATTAGTAATACTGCCAACAGTAAGAAGGAAGGAGGTGTTCCTGAGACTAAACATGCCGCACCAGCGTCTATCGCAAGCGGCACAGGCGTTGGAATCAACCCAGCGGTCAATGTAATCCCCTCAAGTAATCCTATTGTCTCCGCTTCCGCGTTTGTAAAAACGTCACCAAATACTACAATTAAGCTTCCAAATCAAACAACTCTCCTGGGCCATGATTTGCTCCTTGGGATGCATAGTAATTCTGTAAGTGCTGGAGGGCCAGCAACTTCACGATCTCCTCATATAGTGACTAATGCTCAAAGCCTCCTTCAGCACGGTCCTAGTTCTGCTTCTGGATCTCCGTCGAAAGGTGAAAAGGGAAGAATGTCTCCCACCGTGGCTCCAAATACAAATTCAAATCCTGAAAGATTGCGGAGCAGCAGTCCTTCATTTCTGAAGAAAACAAGACTTACTCTGACTAATGAAAAGGTAAGTGAACGTTAATTAAATTGAATAGTTTGAATAGTTGGTTTAAAACATAGTTTAACTTGAGCCTCGCTAAGTTATTCAGTATTGTGTTCTGAAATTAGACGAAACCGTTCAGTAGGATCAATATACTATTTTTGTGTGTTCATAGCTTGTAAGTTAGTTTAATATCAAAGTATTTTCAACTTTCCAAGGGTGCGTACAGATCTTATTCGTTTGAGCGACGTTAGCAATCAGGAAGACAGACGTGTTTGTCTGTCTTTGTTAGATGTAGAATTTAGAATGGGGAAATACTTAGCGATTATGATTTTACTGCACTATTTCGTATTCCACTCATTTGTATACATTTACATTATTACACGCGCGATAGGTGATATGCGAACCGCTTATTATATGCATATTTTTTTACAGAATTTGTCAGTACAAGACGATCCCTCACAGTTCCGTGGAACCGGTCCTGGATCTTCCGTTTCCGCAGTGGGATTTCGTAATGTATCAGTAAGCAGTGAATATTCTTCCAACTCGACAAGTGAACCTGGATCGTCGTCTTTAATACCACACTGTACGTACTTTACTTACTTATTGATTTGATCCAATTGGGCGGATATAGTTTATTATGATGAATACTATAAAAAGTTGAGACAATGCGCCTGCGGACAATGTGAAGAAGTGATGAGCACGGGATTATATCTGTGTGCCTGGTATATTTATACCACAGAAGCATTTGCAACATACACTCGGGATCAGGTATATAATTGCACGTGAGACGTTCATTTGCGCGAAGCGCAAGATTTTTTTGAGAATATTTATAAATTCTTGCACTAAAGACGTTAATTTGCTTGAAGCGCAAGATTTTTTTGAGAATATCGATGTTAATTGCACTGGAGACGTTCATAAGATTTTTTTGAGAATTTCGATAAATTCTTGCACTGGAGACGTTTATTTGCGCGAAGTGCAAGATGTTTTTGAGAATTTCGATATTAATTGCACTGGAGACGTTCATAAGATTTTTTGAGAATTTTGATAAATACTTGCACTGGAGACGTTCATTCGCGCGAAGCGCAAGATTTTTTTGAGAATTCCGATAAAACCTTGATTTTTGGCAGGGTCAAAACCTTGATCTTTGCCCTGATTTTTGGCAGGGTCAAAACCTTGATTTTTTATACTGATTTTTGGCAGGGTGACACCTATTGAAGGTATGGGCCCCGTTCATGCCTGCTCGGGATTGTTATTCGGAGTTTATGAACTATGAACTACATGTATTATTTGCTTTTAACAGGTGTTTCTATGGTTGGAGCGACGAACAACTTCGGGTCAAATACTATGGACAATGTTCTAAAGACTGGTCATATAAATTCTCAAGAACAAGTAAGTTTGCAAGATGTATGTGTTGGAACTTCAGTGGGAACTGTAACAGAGCCCGATTGTCTTGGACCGTGTGAACCTGGGACCTCTGTTACTCTCGAAGGAATCGTCTGGCATGAAACAGAAAATGGTGAGTGATGACACCCACAACAGTATTATTTAGAACTTTCCAAAGAGTGATAGTAGTGTTAATTCTATTAATATTTAATACGAGGCAGTTACCCGATCTACGATCTGGGGGAAAGGTCAAGAAAACACAACCAAGCGAAAACCAGCCAACCCCAAAAATTAGCAAAATTAACCCCCCTCCCCCCGGGATCACCCCCAAAAATAGCAAACTTTTAAGCTATTGGTCATCCAAGTCTGTCCAGTAGTTTTGGAAGAAATGCGTGGTAAAGTGTTTGACTCTTTAGGGCAAACCAAGGGACAATCCGTCGGGGAGAAAGGTCAAGGGTCAATAAAAATTCCCTCACAGGATCACCCCAAAAATTAGCAAAATTTTAAGCTATTGGTCATCCAAATCGGTCCAGTAGTTTTGGAAGAAATGCGTGGTAAAGCGCCCCTGTGGCTCAAACCAGGGGACAATCCAAGCTTCGAGAGCGGTCCCCATGTTCATACACCCGCGGGTACACGAATCGCAAATAAAAAAGCGGGATATATTTTTCACCTTTTGGCGCAAATGGAGGTCAAATCAAGGGTCAATTGAAGTTGAATCGTGAATAAAAACTCAAGGTCACATTTTGACCTCCTGTGGTCAAACGAAGGGTTACTTAGAGGTCGCAATGGTA
>JAQFXY010001153.1:0-12406 GCA_034693865.1 Ceratophysella sigillata | reverse complement strand
ATGATTTTACATCAGAAAAAGACAAGCCGAGTTTACAACACGGGGCGCTGAAAGTAATTTTGAGAACATTACTGTACTGTGTGTCTAATGATTATTTATTTTTTTGCAAGATTAAGATTTTCTATCGTTCTTAGATGGTGAAGCGCAGTTGATACTATAAGGAAATCCATTGCTAGGATTAAAATACCTTCTTCATCCGAAGATATACGATTTGCTCTCTTGACTGAGCGAGGCTCCTCCTCGTCTTCCTCTTCCGAAGACGACAAAATGTCAACAACTCGTTTTCTTTTGCGCGTAGTCTCGACCTCCTTTGACTTCGGTTTATTTTTGGTATTGTTCCTTCCATAAGTCTTCGGTTGTGGTTCCTTTTTGACAACTCTTGCAGGTTCTGAACTTTCTTCCTCTTCTTCAGAATCAATGATGATTTCTTTCGAGGCAGGCTTTCTGGGTTTTGATGCAGCTGCTGCAAACATATTTTTCAACCTGTCGTTTGGATTCCCGATGTTTTTCTTGGTCGAACTTTCCTTGGGTTTACTTATTGAACTTGTGGGTTTTTCCTTGTCTAAATTCAAGTTTTGGGGTTTTTCGTCGTCTTTTTTCGCTGTCGATTTCTCGGTTACTTTGGATTTCGAACCTCCGAACAAGCTCTGCTTCACATCGGGTTTCTTTGCGATTTCGGAAGGTTTAGGCTTCACATTTGTCTTAGTTGATGGCGCCGATACGGATGGAGCAGGGGCTTGCGGAATCGGCTTAACCTTCGTAGCTGCTTGTACTTTAAAGGGTCCGAATCTGGTCGAAATTAAAATCAATTTACCGATGCCCCACAATCTACAATCAAATGTTGCATTTTTTAAACGCAGACTAATAAGTATTTTTCACTTACTCTACTGCTGATCTTCCGTCGTCATCTTTTAGCAGAGATGTTTCTTGTAAAGCATTCGACAATTTGTCCATAATACTGTCTCTCTCGAGCTGAAGAAGTTGTATAGAGTAGATGTGTACTGACGAAATCCTTCTAAACCCTTTCTTTACCGTTTCAATCTGGTCATCACGACAAATTGTGCTTGAGAAAGCAAAGCCTTCTCCACCAGCTTCTGAAGAATTGGACTTGAGTCCAGAAATGTAAAAGAGTGCCTGGATTCCAGCAACGGTCGAACTAGTATTACCCTCATTCTTATTCTTATTCTTTTGTTTCTCTTTTCCGAGTTCGTCATTGTAAAACTCGTAAAGCATTCTGAAAATACAGAAGAGCAAAAAAATTAAGTAGTTTAGTATTAGTCAACAGTCTGGGATCCTGAGTGTCCCAGGCCCCAGGATCTTGAATTTTATTTATATTTTTGTTTTGTTAAAAATTTAAAGTTCAACTTACTGCTTCGCAATATTCACATGAACTCCAAGTGTGACGCTCAGGTAACGATACGTAATCTAGGGATAAAAAAGGTCATAAGTCATAATCATATAGAATATGGGAATATAGCTGATACATAGATAGTGACTAGGCAACAGTGAGCACTGTTTAGGTCCCCGTCACCTGTCACCTGTCAGAGCAGCTTAGGCTAGGCAATACATAGGCTGCAACTGCAAGGCTGCAGGCTAATGCACGTTGTGAGCATTTAGGAAAACCTCACGTATGTTCAACTTTTAACTTCGGCTAGATTCAAATTATACTTGCCGTCAGCCGTAGACTATGCGTGTTAAGTCAAGTCAGTTCGTCGAGCTAGTGCACAAGTAACCTTGACACATTAAAACTAAAATCATTCACAATTCCGAAAAATGTCTAACGCTTTGCACAAATATATTTAATAAGTATCAAAAATTCTTGCACGACCTGCAATTGTACAGTCCAGTGTTTAATACTTAAGACTTAAATACTTTCGTAATATTTACAAACATTATGCGGAATTACTAAATTAACAAATTATCACTAAAAAGGCTAGGAGAAGGTAAATTCAAAATAGGAGAAGATTTTTTGATGTGAAACATTTTCCATGCATGCAGAACTGTATGTTTTACTTGTATTATGTTTAATGTACGTACTTAAGTATTGTCAATTCACAATTGTATTGTGATTGTTATTATTGTCTCACCAATTTCTGCTCATCGTAAATCCACTCGGTCAGGTTTTGTTTGTAGAACGGATCAACTTCAACCCCCATTGTAAACTAATGTACTACACTTATAACTTAACTTAAAGAAACTTGAAAATTTTAATCAATTTGAAAAGTCAACGAATTTATTGAATCGTATTTAAAATCAAAGAATTGGAATTCAATTTTTGTATTGAAAAATCGCCCAACCAAGACAAGATCACGGATTGACGTCGTTGACGGCACTTGAAGAATTTAGCAATGCTAATGCTAACCTTGGAACTACCGCACTGTACATTACGTATTTTACAGTACGTGTACCTTCTTACAACAACCAGTAAGGCTACGGTAGGTGTAATTCGCTATATCATCACAATGCACGTAAATGAGTCCCGCCAAATCACACGTAAACGAGATGGGAGGCAATCCGAATTGCACATGCCGTACTTCTATATGGTAACCTCCAGTATTTGTTGTGACATATCATGCACGATAAAATTCGGTATGGCATATTCGTAATTGGAACTACCCTTGTACAAGGCAAAAACTGCTGCACTACTACTGGACAGCTTGACGCATAATTTTCTGCATGGTTAGACCAAAATTATATGATTATAATCCGTTAAGTGTTCGTTTTGGAGCACCATAGACTATAGCCAAGAGGCAATTTTCAATTTTCACAAAAACAACAATAATAAGATTGCAAATTTGAAATTATTGGCACAAATTCAAAATTGCAAAATTGAAACAATTCCAAATTAATATCGACTCGACATTAGTTATTCGTGCTCAAAAGTTCTCATCCCATTTCCACGCATGGTTTAGAGGTACGTTGTGCTTACATACTTTCACCTTTGACCTTTGAAACTCGTGTGTTGTTTGTTGTATATGGTGTATGGGAGTATGGGTGAGTGACCTTGACCTGACCTTTTACTTAGTACTTGTTGGATGTCAGGGACTTGAAACTTGGGTGTTGAGTTTATATTGCTATGCTAGCTTAGTGTTGACTTGACACAGTTGAGTGTGCAGTGTGTCAGTTGATGGTTTCATACTGAACACAGGCACTAAGGAGGGGGGGGGGGGGGAGCACGGGCACGGGAACGGGACAGTAAATATGCAATATATTTGATATTACCACCAGTAGTACATTACATGGTCAATGGTCAATAATTTTGTAAAAAGTGAAAATGAAGTAGACGGCCTAAGGTTTATATTTGTTATTGCAGCGCAATTTTGAACACGAAATGACGAGTCAAGGGGACGAGGCAGTTCAAGCGACGAACGAGGATGCAACAGTATGTAAGCGTTCGGCCACTCATCTGGGCTACTGGTGTGATCCGTACCTCAAATACTTCACGCGGGGTCCGACAATACGGAAAACGCCCGAAATTAACCGGGGTTACTTTGCGAGAACGTTTGGGATGTACCACTTGATCGTCGACACGTTTGATAAAATATACAAGTCACAACTGAGCGGAGAGCACGAGGATGGACGGGGAAGTCCGCTGCAAGGAGCTGGAGATGTGTCTGCTGGAAACTTCACCAATGTTCAAATCGTTAATCTAGGTTGCGGTTCAGATACTTTATATTGGAGACTTAAGAAAGAGGAGAAGCTGCTGGAAAGACAGCGTCATGTTCGCATCTCTACTTACGTTGACGTAGACTTTCCCTCAACAACGATGAAAAAGGTCCAACTGGTGAAGACGACGAACGAGCTCCTCTCTCAAATTAATAATGATGGTAGGAAATGCAAAATCCTTGAATGATTCGTTAATTGGAAGCCTGTGCAATAATTGATCATCAGAATTATTGTATAATGTTCTTTAGACGGGGAAATCAGCATGAGCAACTACGATCTTCATTCTTTTAATTACCACATTGTTGGAACGGATTTGAGAGACATAAATCAGGTAATGCTTCATTTACTTTACCCTGGGGGTTTCTACTCTGTGCCAAAATCAAGAGCCACCGGTACTGAGCTACTTACAAGAATTATTAGCATACATTGCATTTCTTGTTTAAGTAAAAATTCCAACGTATCGGGTTCACAGTATGAACGAATCGAATTAGGTATCCTGTCACGACCGTATATGCTGCGTCGAAAACTGTATTGAAAATGTAATGTTCAGACTTAATGTTCTGTTTTGTGTATCACAGGTCAGTTCAAAATTAGCCAGCTGTAACTTGAAGAGTGACGTGTTGACGATTTTTATTGCCGAGTGTGTACTAGTCTATATGGAGTCAAAATCCTCAGAAGTATTACTGAAATGGATTTCAGATAACTTCAAGACGTCACTCTTCATCAATTATGAGCAGGTAGGTGAATTCCTTACAAAACAAACCGCGTGTCTTGTCTTCGAAAACTCTCTACAATTTTCGTTTAATCTCATAGGTGAACATGACAGACAAGTTTGCAGAAGTGATGTTAAGTAATCTCGTGCAGCGCGGATGTCTTCTGTCCGGAGTGGAGCACTGCAAAGATGTTGCTACGCAAAGAAATAGGTAAATGACCAATTTTTAATTCATGGGATGAGGGTCGTATCTTGAACGACAAAAAAGAAATCGGCGAAATGAAGTTGATATAGGGCCTACCGGCATTCGGTAAACTCATCAATATATTATTGTTCGTCTCTCGAGATTTAGCACTGTTAGTAGATTATAATTCATCGTTTTAATTGGTCACTAGCGTTGTGTTTGAAACTCAAATGATTTCATTTTTTAGATTTCTTGAGGCGGGTTGGACGAATGTGAAGGGTTGGACTATGAATGAGGTGTACTCGAAAATTCCGAAGAAAGAACTTGAGAGAATTGAGGCTATTGAGCTTCTCGACGAACATGAATTGCTTCAGCAGCTCTTTGAACATTACTGTATTGTCGTGGCTGCTAACTTAAAAGGTGTAACTTCTTATAATCTTGAAGATGTTGGATTTGAATAAAATGAAATCCATTTGTGCTTGAATGCAGTTTTGTTTATTCGATCCAACATAATCCATGACTCCAATCCAAAATCCAAACCTGTCAAACCAGAGACAGCATCCATTTTTGTAGCTATTGTTTTGTTGCTGGGTTTAATGCGATGATGCCATCGCTTTTGCTGTTTACTTATTTCTGAGTATATTTCCCCTTCGTAGAATTTCTGTCTCTTTTTTTTGGATATTGAAGCGAAAGCTGTTTTAATAAGATTATACCTTCAACAATGCATATTGCAGTGGTAAATTGCACGAAAATCCCTATGCATCGATTCTGAATAAGAATGAACCACGAATTTTTCTACTTTTGTAGACCAGACTACATATAGGTAAACATGTCAAACATGTTTGCGAATACATTCGTAGAACAATTAATGAAATGCCGTATTTCACAAGGTTATTCAATGACGTATCACATTTCTAATCCAGCATCTGTTTAATTAAATACCTTTCAAGTTTTTACTGCTAGTACATTAGTGCTGCCTTTCTACAGGATGTAGAACAGCAGGTACATGCATTCGATCTCTCCCACACACACAGTGCAAGCCGGTGATCATAAAAATTGGCAAATTAGCTTTGAGATGGGGTATTCCTCACTTGGACGTCAGACGTCAAACCAAAGAACAGTTTGGTATTGCAAACTTATGAACAAATGAGACTTGCTACACACCTGTTATATGAATTTAGCCAAAGCATAGTAACCTTGTAACTTGTGAATTACATTTACCTGTTACTTAGGAATGTGGACAGAATTCTGACGCCTTTAGCAGAAAGTGTGTGCTGTTTAATAATTAGTCAAGGTCATATTGGTTTATGACGGAAAGGAAGGCAAATTCTCCAGTAATTAAAAAGCGTTATCGGGACATACTATACTCAAATTCAAATGTGGTCAATGTCCAATGCTATCCTCAAAATTTTTTTTACATTGGCCGTGACAATGAAACCGGTGCTTCAAAATAGTTGTTAGCATTCATTAGCCGGTAGTCAATTTAGATGTATGTTCAGAACTTGTATTTGGATTTCCTCCGTTCCGTAGTATGTTCGTAATATGTGTTGAGCTAATTTGCCCTATTAAAACAATAGCTGAAGGTCGGAGCAGGAAACGAAATCGATGCGCAAAGCTGCTCAGGCCGAGTCGGTCATTCTTTTGAATTAGGCTAGAGATTGACAAAAGCTGCACTTGCTGCATTTCTCTCAAATATGCCCATTGGACTGGGTACATGCAAATTACGGCAATTATGCTTTACATAGTTCTTGATGACCAACTCGGTGTGGAAAGTCCTGTAGAATACCAAGGTAATTGGAGAGAGTGATACTAACTTTTGTAGTTGTAATTTCATGTTAAATTAAGACATTAAAGTGCACTGTAATTGCAAACTAAGAACATCGTTTCCACTTTATTGAACAGGTTGTCAACATTTTCCTTATAGTCATAGGTCGCATATTTGCTTAGCTTTCCTTGAGTTGAAAAAATAGGCTAAATCGATGACGTTTTCCTTCATCGTAAAAATGAAATAATAATAATATGACCTACTTTACTACACAATTAAGGTGAAATCGTTGAATAATATTAATATTAGATTGACTTGTCCGATGACCAATCAATTTAGAAGTGGTAATCCTTTACAATTTAGTAGTTTAATTAACAGTTGAATTAATTACTGCTTAAATGTAGATGGAATATCGGCTATGTACTACGCAGGGCTTGGTATAACTGGTTAAACAGAGGAAAGGATACTCTGGAACATTTGGCGAAATCGGTTTATTTTTAAAAAATTCAAAGACGCGTTATTAATGTGCATGATCCATAGACTACTGGATTTTTATCCAAAGTTTGTAATTTATACAGTAAACATTATGCAAAGTTGGGAGCTGAAAGCTGATGCTGGATATCGTAGAATTTAACCAGCTTAATTATTCCGTGATGTATGTATGTACCCTTCTTTCTGTCTGAGGCTGTTTTTAGGATTGATTGGTTCGGCAAACATCTTCTGACAGTTTCTCCACCACTTCTTTTGGCAAAATGAATTTCGCGATTTGAGTCGGAGGCGGAAGTCGGAACCTTTGTACCAACGGAGAGAGACGCCTCAACGACGTAATTAGCTATCAAAGGTGTACTAATCAAATAGTAAATGTAGCCATTATTTAAGTCAAGCACCCGGAAGCCCGGAATCAATAACTCACAATCTTCGGCAATAACGAGCTTATCTATTTTGTGGCGTATGCATGTGCTTGTAGGATTTCTTTTTTTCAGAAGTTTTTTTTATTCTGCTTCTGATAGGTTGCTCTAAAGCCAGTGTTTACGTGTTCAAAACACAACTTCATAAATATTTATAAATAGTTGTGCCCACTAGTAAGCTACAAAGATCTGCGTCTGGCACTGATTCGAGGGCTGGCTAATTACAAGTTATGAGCCTAGTAAATAATTTCTACCGCAACGTATGAATATGAGCATTGAGCATATTGATGTAATATTTAATACCATTATCAACACAACTTATACATAGCACACGCAGTTGATCCACATAAAAAAGGAGTTGACACGGCACGTGTGACATGATTTCCTGTGAAAAATAAACATGATACTATTCAAGGTGAGATAAACTAATTATCAAGATTTATTTGTTTACTAACTTCTACATTTTGAATAATTAATGTTGATTTGACATGGAAGAGCCTGGCTGGAATTGGATATTTAAATCAAGATCATGATAGGAAAACTTTTACGAAAACACTGTGTATCCCTTCATTAGTTTTTTGTGTGGAATCCTCAAGTTCCAGTATTGCTAATTAGTAAACACAAAATGTTGTAGTTCAGCTTTGAGCTTGATAAGCTTACATACACATAGTGTCGAGATTAGCGAGTCTGTCGCTATAATTATGTTTTATTGATTCTGAATGTGATTATAATCCTAGGTCATTCAATGTCAACGGGTTATTTTGCCCAGCATGGCAGAGCCGCTGGCTGGATTCATAAAGTTTCCCGTACATACACCTATTGTACACCCACCTAGGTTAGCTACCGAAGCATTATGATTTATAATGCTCTAATCCACGACAACACTTTGTATTGTTTATGGATGCGTTTAGCCTTGGCTTTGAGAAAACCTGTCTTCATTTCAAGATCAAGTCTATCATGTTTATCTTCAACTCATGTTATTGTTGTAAAGTGTTATTCACATTTAATACGGATTAGAAATACAAAGGTGCATAGTAAGCACAAGCATTGTAAAAATAATCACTGAAAATACTTTCTCCATGTAATTTCTATGCATTCCTAGGGTTTTCCCACTACAAATTCCATAAAACCTCTGATCCCGTTGCCAATGCGTTAGAAAATCAAAAACTAATTCTTGTTAATAAGCTGGTGTCGGGTGGCGGTGGCGGTGGCGTGCGCTTAGCTCCTAAACACCCGCAACGAACAAGACTGGGCGTCACGAGAGTGCACGAAAAATAAGGCTATAAAGTACAATGCCCGCCTCTCAGAAATTGCAAATGCCGTATCGGTTAAATGGGACACGCTCCGTTGGGGATATGCTTTCTCCATTTAATTAATACAGAATTAGGTATTCAACGTCTTTCGTTTTTAAGACAAATGTGTAGCAAAAACTTCAGATCTCAAAGTAGTGTCTTATAGCCAGTCGTTTTGCAAAAATACAAAATACAAATGCGTACAGCAACTAACAAATCCAGTGTATAATCAACCCTGTCTGTAACGAGCTTAGTCATTCTGTGGTATAGCTTAGGTACGTATAAATCCGAGAAACCGATATTCCTTGGTGAAACAGTGTATAGGAGGCTTTTTCCTCGTCTCCTGATTGGTTCTGCTGACTTCTTCTGGTAAAATTAAGTCCCGATTTAACTCGGTTACAGCTTTGTAGCAAGAGAGAGTGGGATAACCAAAAGTATATACAAGGTATCTGATTCAAATAGTAAATTTAAATATTACTAACATTTGATTCAAGCATAATCTGATGGCGTGAAACCCCTAGGCGGAATCCACAACTCACTGTCGTCCCCTATAACGAGCCTACTCTATTTGTGGTGCTTGCATGTGTGTAGGCACCTATCCTACTTTCTGTCAAATGTTTTTATTATACTTATGATTTGTAGTTCTAAATTCAGTATTTAAGGGCTCTGGCAGAAAAACATGAAAATGTTCCAAGTAACGATAAAGTTCCTATCCTTACCCTTGATTGAGCTACGGCTATGTCAGTACCTGGATTTTTTTTAAAGGACTTAAAACACAAGTCTAAACATATTTCCGTACAAGTTGTGGCCAGTTAAGTTCAGCTATACAGATCAGTGCTTAGCACTGATTCGTGAACCCGCTAGTATTCAACATAAAGGCTACTGGGTGTAATGGACAGTGAAAGGTGTATTACGTATTACTCAAAAATTGCTGATCAGATCAGATGAGAAATCTGTGCACTCTGCAAAGTTCGCACACGTGTTTGCTTCCACACGTGCACTAACTCCCAGGTTTACTTTATTATCTTTTGTTCGACTGCGGGTTTGTTTTCTATTTTACAATCAAATGCAACTGACATTCTGCTAATGCGTAATTTAATGAATCATCTTGTTAGCCTAACATTTGAGCACTGTTAACCTGAATCACAAATTCATTCAACGACTATGATTATACAATGGACCTGATTGACTAAAGCCTAAAATACCTAGACACGTGCAGGGCGTAGCTTGACCATAGGCGAATAGCTACAGTGTTAGCCAGGTTTGCTATCACAAAACTGCATTTACCACAGACTATAATGTTGTTTAAACTTGTTTAAAAAGTCTATTACTATTGCGACTTTTTTTTGCAAATGTTCAGGCCGATACTCTTCTGGCGCCTGCTGAGAGCCATAATTTTCATCTGCCAAACTAAGTTGTTGACTAGTAGCAGCTTTTTTATTTCAGACTGTAACTTTCTTTGCGTATTCTTTCTGAGAAATAAAATATAAATTTCTGCTTTTTAAACCTTTTGGTTTTAATTTGTTTTTGCAAATACCGAAAAACAAGTTATTTGTCGAGTTCTACGAAAAAAATACCCAACGAAAAAAAAAATTATTGTGGATTTATCCGATTAAAATGCTTTCAGCAAGCCTAACCGATCCGATGACACGATGTCGAACCTGGCCTAACCTAATTGAACATAGACGTGACCTGACCGGAATTCACTGTTAGAGGTCAAAGGGTTACAAGAGAACCTTTCGGGGTAACCTTCCCTGGAACGCTTTTTTTTGCAGAACGTTTTCGTGGTGAAGTTTTTCGCAATCCAGAGTTCTGAAGCTGAGATTTAAGGCAAAGACAAATGCCAGACACAATGATGAAGGGAACAAGTTTAACTAATTTAATGAACCATTTCCCACACGTGTTACCACTTTTTTCGCATATTTCTCCAATCATACATGTCTCCTTATTTCATTAACATAGCTTGATCCCATCGTTGAACCAGAGAACAGTGAATTGAAACAAGTTGAATATTTTTGCATCTTCAATGAATTCATTATGGATAGTTGAATTCGACGACCAATAGTATTTTGGTTATAACAGAAATTAGACTTTCCACCGGTTCCTTCAGTTTTTTGTACATAGTACTCGTAATTGTAATGCGTTGGTAAAATACATGTACAAGTACGCATAGTAACTACGCTAAAGTAAAACGTAGCAGGAATTCTCCAGAACCAGAGCTAAATCATGTATCTTCGGCCATAAAGATTTGCACAGCAAAATAAAAAATTGAATTTTACTCAGAATTCAGATATGCGCAAGGGTCATGGATTAAAAATTAAACACTTTGTATCCAGCACAAAAATAAAATAAATCAAGCTGCGACGTATAAAGTTATAAATTAAAATGCGAGCTCGAAGTTAACGCAGCAGAGAACGTGTGTTAAATAACATCTTAGTTATAGTAATTAGCATTAGGATGGAGCTTCATCACAATGTATTTAACTGCACATGATACATCAATCACTGTCGTCCAAAGTGGAATTGGCATCTCATGTCATATCAGGATATGGTGCTCAGCAAGACATTTATGAGCGCATTAGTTATAATATAATGTAACGAGCTTAATCAGTCAGTGGAATAGTATATGTATATGTGTGTCTCCTTCTTCGTCTCCAACATCGGTTATGTGGACTTCTTCTGACAGTTTCTGTGGAGTTCTTCTGGTAAAATTAATTCCACGACTTCACTAGGTAAACAATATTAAAATAATAAGCAATGAAATAACTGACAGTTGCCAACAAAGCACTGAAATGTACGTATTCAAATAGCACATTTAAATGTAGCCATTAATTGAGTCAATTAATTGAGAACAATCTAATGACTTGAAGCCATTTACAGAATCTACAACTCCCTATCTTCACCTATAACGAGCTCATGTATTTTGTGGTGTAGGTATGCATCTTTCTTTTTGCAACGGTTTTATTCGGCTGCTGATTGATTGTTCTAAATTCAGTAGTTAAGGGCTCAAAACACAATTTTATTAACATTCCAAACGTAACGCAATCAGTTCAGCTACACAAAATAGTGCCTGGCACTGATTCTTGGACCCGCTAGTAATATATGTTATAATATATTATCTAACTCTTCATGCACTTCTTGAACTTTCATGTATCGTATATATCAACAATCTCTTTTCACAAATAAAAAAAATTGCACCAGATTAGCCAGAATGTGTTTCCGTATTCTTACTCCTTCGTGAAGTCAAAGTGTCAGTCTTTATCATTCTTTATAATCTCAATTTGCCTTGAACACTATTTATAATTATCTCAAAGTCCTTTGACATGCTGGTCATGTGGCTATTAAGAATTGCAACCAGGTCAGGTCCAATGACCAGGATTCATAATGTCACTAATCCAGAAACTCAGGAATGGTAACTGTAACTTTCAGATTGGATTATTTATTACAGATTAACTTTACTGCTGTAAAAATATTCGTAGAAAAAATTACGCGTGTGGTTTAGCTACGAAAATGGACATCAGGGCTCAGAGATGAGCAAAGCGTCTCCATAATTTCCAAGATGAACCCTTCCGATGACCTATTTTCTCAATGCATGCCCTTCATAAATCATGAAATCAAATCTGAGCCCAGGTTCCGAGATCCTTTTCCATGGGCAACAGGAACCGAAGGGGATAGCTTTGGTTTAGCTGTATAATCCATATCAGAAAGGCTTTGCTACTATGGTACTACCACCCAAAAATGTATCCAGAATCGTTCTACGAAAAAGTTACCAACGAAAATGTTCCCGTGGAAAAGTTTCCTCGGACAATTTTTCCCTATTAAAACTTACACAACTTTACCATTTGAAATTCAACTTAATGACACGATATCTAATCCAGCC
>JAQFXY010001152.1:0-12419 GCA_034693865.1 Ceratophysella sigillata | reverse complement strand
GAACGCTGCCAATTACTCGTTTTTATATATGCAGCTGATAACTAAACGTAACAAGCGTGACGGACGGACGGACGGACGGACAGACAGACAGACGGACGACCGGAGTATCCCATAAGACCTTTCTGGTCTAAAACGATCCAAAATTAAAAATTGATATGGAATTGAAAAATTCTCGATATAATTAAAAGGTTAATTATCAGTAATGCATGCGTAATTAATTGGGCATAATATTCGTTACAATATCAATGCATAGGCATGGCATAAACAAATGAATTTATTTATTCTAAGAGTTTACAGCAGTTTCAACTGTGCAATAAACAGTAGCAACTATTTAAAAAATACTTAATCGGAATGCTTCACGCGGTTCAATGTTTAATTCGCTTTGTTGACCTTTCTGTTATTCTTCCATACAGTGTAGTTGAGAGCGGTTGCAAGAGTCAACCAAATTAAATACGGAATCATGATTAATCCCGCCGTGGGATTAATTTGATAGAATGAGCCCGCACAGGCTGCCACGTTTCCATAAAGTGCCAAGATTTCCACAAGTGACTGTGAAGAGAGGAAAGCTCATTAGGACTCATGGAAATCAAAACATAATTCTAGATTTTCAAAATAATTTTACCCAGCCTATTTTGTGATAATGAAAGAAAATGGGTGTCCAGGCCCAATTGAGTGCCAGCTGTGTTCCAAAGAGAGCTAATGGAATTCGTGCATCACCTAATCAGGAAATAATAAAAATTCAGTGATTTATTGTACAATATTTAATGTTATTAATTGAGTTTAGCTGTCTTGTCGGTGCAGATTTATACCGTCGAATCCACCACCATCCTTGTAAACCAAATATGACGCATATCCCATTGCTGTGTATAAGGAAGTCCAGACCGGCCCAAATGCCCAATTTGGAGGTCTCCATGATGGCTTATTCAGTGACTAAAATTTCCATATGTTCGGTTAATTATCGGCTTTCCAAAATATAGATGGACTAAATGAACAATAGAAGCTGCATTATTTACCTCATACCAGGGCTTGATATTCTTGGCAGTCAAAATACCTCCTGCCCATCCACCCAAATTGGGCAGAATCATGGCTCCAATCATTCCATAGTTCACCATTTTCCTACGTGTTTGCCAAAATAAATAATATCAAGAGTTACATAGGTAATTAGTTACTTTTATTTGTTGCAACTAGTTTCAAATACATTTGACATGGTGTGGATTTAAGCCAAATAATTAACAAGTAATATTGTAAAATCATCAATCTGGACGAAAACACGTGTCTATGATATTTCGAATACTTCAATATATTTGATTCTGAACCATTTCAATGATGTTACTCCTTTTATTTTGTACGAACTGAATTTCTCTCAAAATCGGCAGAAAAATTTGCTCGATCGAATCGTCTGTCTATACTATTTTAAACATGAAAATTTTAAACTGAAACAAGCATTTGATTCTCTGTTAAAATGAACAAGAGGATCGAGACAGCATGGAATAGTTAAGAATTATGATTCGCGTAATCGAATCATTGCGTGGATTGTGCATGTAGTTCAACGCACGAATATCCTATTTACTAGGGCAAATACAGTTTCTCCTGTAAATAGAAACAAACTGTTACATGTATTTCAAACGGATTACACCATCTGAAAAAGCAGTAGGTAGTTAATCAAATAGTTCATGTAACATGTACTTAACATTTTTTTTGTTTATTCACAAACACCATTACAACCACAAACCACAATACGATTCTGTAACACCATGAGCAAGATTTCTAAACGGCCAACATTATTACGTTATTGTTGAGTTTCGCTATTATTACTACTATTACTGGCAAGTGAAAACACTAAACTTCAAGATTCATTTCATATGTAAAGCTTAGAATTCGAAGTTTTCATTAATCATTTCAACGTGTCAAAAGCTTGACTTATTTTAAGAGCACAGTTTAGCATTTGTTCCTGAAAATATTCTGTGAATAGTTAAACTTACTTCGCCGTTACCTTAAAAATAGCCTTCCAAAAATTCAGCAAATCTTTCTATGGTGCACCTTTGAGCTAACTGACTATGCTGTGGTGATTGTGATGTTCCTGGCACTACTGAACTGGAAATAAAATACTAAAGTATAATTTCTACTACACACACTGTCCCACTGTACGCTGTACGCAACGTATGCAAATTAATATTAGACTTTGACCAGGTGAGTTAGTTATATGTCCTTGAGCACAGTGCTATTTCTGACTGATTTTTGTCAATATTGACTATTGTAGTTTTGTAATGGATTATGGACTTTTATATACTTACATAAGAGATTTGACCTTGTAACCAAATCATAATATGAAATACAGCAGCCTGCATGCTTGCTGGACCATAAAGCAACAGTGGGGTACACTGAAACTGGGTGATCTTTTGGCTCGAGAATTCGAGTTTGGAAGAAATAAATCTGCTCGAAGTAGAGCTTTAATTGTTTTGAAAGTTAGTTAATTTTAATTTGTGCAGAAGAGACAGGGACAGGATGGGGGCCACGGTGTCTGCCTCTCCGCTCCTCTACCACTCCAAGACTACGCCTGACTGGGAAAACCCGCCTACCGTTGACCCAAACTATGGATTCGAGGCTCAACGCAAGGAGAGAGGTAAGCAACATAATTCATAATTAGCGCATTCTCGCTTTAATATTAAATGCATTGAATATTAAATATTGAAATTAATGGGTTGGTGTTACTCCTTTGAGGGTCGATTGCACCTGACGGTGAACGGGGCGCAGAGAAAAACCGCTCTCATCGACGGAGTTACATAAATTCAAGCCATGTTCGGTCATCGGTTACGTACCTAACCTAACGTGGCTTGAATTTATGTAATATGTAACTCCTTCGGGCGTTCTTCCTAACCTAACCTAACTTGAAAGAATGTAACTCACTTCACCGATGAGACACACTGTTGCGCCCCGTTAGTTGCAAAGCAAACGAACCCTCCTTTGGGTCTTTAGAAAAACTTAAAAGTCAAAAGTAGATTGTTGATTGTGCCCACATTGTAACCACACCCACATGTGACATGGCTATGTACGTAGGTACCGTTTGTTAAACTTAAAAATTGGACAAGTCACAAGTGTAAAGTGAGAAGTGACCCTAATGAAGAAAATGACCCGGACAAAAGTCAACAATTTCTCCCTTGAAGTGTCAGAGATCAGGTCATTGTTCATTGGTCAACTTGAAGCTGTTTCAAGTTGCAAAGGATCTGCGATGAGCCTACTGGCACTATGGGAAGAATTGTTGAAGAAAAATTAGTTTATCTCCTTGACAAGGAGGGTCATTTATTAAGCATGATTCGTTGTTCATTTTCCTGTAACTGTAAGTACAGCGTAACTACAGGTTCAACTCATCTTAATACAATATAAATGTCAAATTGTTTGTCGTAATAGTAAATACTACAAACGAACCCTGATCCTACTAATGCACATTTACATTGTATTTGAATTCTAGTGATGCTAGCCACGAAGGCTGAGTTGGTGAGTGCCAAGGTGGCTCCGGAGTACCGGGACTACTGTGCCCATCTATTCATTAATTTCAAGGCCTGCAAGCGAGACAAGTTTCCATTCATCTACAGATGTCACCATGAAAAACATGAGTGGGAACAATGTCAATATGAGGAGTACGTTACACAATTCATAATTCATTTTAAAATCCTGTGTATTTATTGTACAGTGATGCTCACGACGAATGAATGGGTAAGCGCTTTGGCTTGACGAGATATTGGCAGTGAGATTGAGAAACCTCAATGTCACATCCCATGTTCAGCTCATTTGCCAGTTGTGGAAATTGGAATTTGTCATGTGTTGGTTATTGGTTAGGCACTAATTCACTACAAACTACAATAAGCCCTGCTAGGATGAATTCACGAAACCAACACAGGTACAAAGGGACAGGACTGTAACTGTGGCAAGCAAGGTTGACATCTCCAGATTCCCGCAACGTTAGCTGAACTAGTCATTAAATTGAATGTGGCATTAGGTGCTTTAAGAAGTCTCTTTTTTGGTAACACTGGCTCGTTGTAAATGAGCACCACTGTATATTTGTAACACTTTAAAGCATTTGTGCACTGCCTCTTGTTAAGAATATATTTAATCTTAATTCTTATTCTTTTTTTCTCTAGTTACATCTTGCGAATGAAGGAATTTGAACGAGAACGTCGCCTATTGGAACGACAAGAGCGGAAAGCAAAAAAGTCAGAAGTTGTTCCTAATAACTGTGAGCCTGCAGAGAAGAAACCAACTTGTTAGAAGCATCTGCCAGAATAACTTTAATGATTCAAATCCATAGTCAAGTCGTCAGTTGTAGTATATGAACTCAAAACTGAAATCGTCGAATCTGTAAATGTAAATTAATATAATAATCACAATTAACGATTGAATAATAATATTTAATAGACAATTCCGTACTATTTGGACCATGGTTCAATGTTCCACTACTTGTCTTACCAAATTCAAATATTGTTCGCCGGCATAATTATTGTACAATGTCTATTTAATAATTGGGTAAATGAAGAAACCGGGTTTTGTTATATCATAGAAAACTTGCCTTGCGGCTGGATTCAGGGACGGAGATCTGAGCGTTGTAGTGTTCCATACGCATTTTTTTGCAGAGCCAAATATATTCCACAAAATGACATACTTAAATATTGTGCTTGTTTAGATATTAGTAAACTATTGCGGAGGGCGAGAGACCCTGCAAACAAAATTCCGATGTCAAACCTTAAATTGAGGCTAGGCTACGTTCAGTAGGTTAGGCTTGGTTTGATATCGCATCATTAGATTGAATTTCTGTTGTAAATTGTAAAGTTATAGATTAGGTTTTCTTAAAGAATTTTAGTCGGACAAACTGAATTAACTTTCCGGGTGACCTTTTGCGTAGACCCAACAATAAGCGCTGATAAAATTATGCGACTAAAGTATTGTTTATATTTTCCATTACACTACCTTACCATAACAAATGCAGGTGAGAGCGGATATAAGGTCGGATTCATCTGCGGGTATAAAATTCCCTATAAGGCACATTACATTATTATTACATTACATCTTGCATCTAACCGCATGTACTCCACCCAAACACAAGCATTCCTTCCTTTTTTTGTATCATTTTGTAATCATGAGGCGAGGGTGGGTTGTACGCTCGCTGGTGACTGCTGTACATTGTACAACAACAAAAGCGCCATAGCATATGTGATATCATCGTTTTGACTGGATAGACCATGAATTGAGCAACGCAGCAACTTCAACCCCTTTCGTACTCGTCTCAAGTCAGTATAAAATGAATATAATGGGAAGGTCATCTGCTTGGTAATAACATCTACATATGTAATACAATATACAACTATAAAGTAAATCTTCGTCTGTAGGAACGAGTAAACACGAAAGGTTTAAAGGATGTTTTTATCCTTAATACTTATTAATTATGGTCCTGAGTAGTGGTTAATAGAATAAAGAATTTGTTCAAATAAATACAAATTGTAACAGAGAACAACATGGTTCATCCATGCTGTAGAATCGTGTCTCTTCAAAGTGCCTCCAAAGTTATTGCAATTATAGATGCGGTAAGTCAAAATCAATAATCAATATTCTGTTTGTTCCACGAAAAAGCGCCTTGCGAAAAAATTTCACAATAAGTTTGTCCGATTTAAAAGACTTTCTTCAAACCTAACCTAAATTTACTATTAGAAACTCATCCCAATGACACGATATCTAGCCATATCTCACCTCTTCTGACAATTTACAGTTTGAGGTCACAAGTCAATAAGGGATCTTTTTCCAGGGAACTTTTTCGCTGACCTATTTTGTTCTGAGCAGTATGTATTTACTTAAATATAACATTTTCGTTAACACAGATTGGGGGCATGTTTGGAGCCGTGACGTCGGGTTTGGTTATCATTGCACTCTTATTTTTCAGAGAAGAAATACAAACGGAATTAGATCGGGAAGCTTCACGGGAAGCTAATATTGAGTTAAAACGATTCATGGAACAACCAGGTAACAATAGCCTAGATCAGATCGCCGTACCAGAATTTCTGTAATATATTACAAATTACATAATGGTGCATGGTTGAATATTGGATCTTCTAGAGGCTATTCAGTACTCCATGATCGGATTTACAATAATTATTTGCGTATTGGAAACCATTGTCGCCCTGATACTGTTCAAAGGAGCCAGAACGGTAAGTGAAGCGTAATCGCTAATATAACAGGAGAAATTATAGAGTTATTCAAAAACATTTTTTAGTTAACTAACAGCTACACAATCTTCATTATAATCGAATGCTCTTGAAGCTGATGAATTCCATTTTGCAAAAATTTTGAATGTGAAAAACCCAACGCAACAAAAACAAGTGTTTCCTCATCGAAATACTTATTTTTAAAAGTAATCAATCAGCTGCAATAGCACTACATTCCGCTTCAGATGGTGTAGTTAGTTGATTTGTTCGCTTTGCAATCTTTGATTTTTATCTCATTCACAAACAACATTACACCGAAGTAGGCTCTGACAAACAAAAAAAAAATTCTTTTCTTCACCGTTTTGAATATTTTATTTTTCAGGGAAATGCATTTAAATGTAACATTTGGTTCCGAGTTCACCTGATTCTTCTATTTTTCGCCTTCCTCTTCACGGTTGTGGCTGTAATCACTTCGGCAGAGAAGATAATTATTTCCATCGCCGGTGGTGTGGGTCTCGTGTACCAAATTTACTCGATCTGGATAGTAAAGGCATTGGTTAATGAGCTGAAGCATGGGAGACGAACCTGGAATGGAGAGATGGATGACGAGCAGGGTGAACCCTTGCAAGTTATTAAGAGAACCTAAAAACCTACATTATTCATATAAATATTATATTTTGCAAAACCATTTCATTACTTTTACGCCTAGTAATATTTTAATAATTATTTTGCTTTTCATCTTCTTTAATGCCGTTAAATAAAAGCTCTCTGTGCTGTTGGAAGGATTCTACGAAAAGTTATGCTTAAAATAAAATGACTTTGAAAAAGTTTTCCCGTTAAAGTTATCTCGAATAATTTGGACTAATTTATAGTTATTTTTTGTGAACTTAACCTAGTCTACTATTAGATTTTCAATCCAATGCCACGATTGAACCTAGCGTAGCTAAACTGTACGTTAGCTGAACACAATTTGCAATTTTGGGAAAACTTTTTCGGGGAACTTCCTCGAGAGTTTTTGTTGTCCATAATTCCAAAATCATTATCAGGGAATGTTTATGTCTACAAGCTAAAAGTCACAGCATACGCGAATAATACACATAAGCAGGCTTATTTTCCATAGTTAGCCTAGATTTATTGAGATTTGAGATAGCAGTAGTAGGTATTTAACGACAAGAAGATAATAGAATGGTAAATATCTTACGTACGTAGGCTCACAACATTACGTAATATTTTAACATTAAATAGATGCAGTGCATGCATTTACGGCTCCTGCAGTTGAAGAGATTTCACATAATTACTCAAATTACAACTCCATCCATTTGTCTGGCAGAGGAGAAAAATTAATAGTACCGTAGCATTTAACAATTGACATTCATAAGCCTATCATAATTTGTCATGTATTCGAGTTGTGAATCGCATTAGAGTATCTTTACAAAACTCTGCGATGGAACAAGGGCATCTTGGGATCCACTTGTTGAGAGACGCTCAGCAGTTGGCCCAAGGAATAGTACACGTCGTCTCCAGATCTTGGCTTCAATTGCTGCAAATTGACAGAATACTAGACTTTAGTATTTCTTATGGAAGGATTTCCGAATAAACATATTTGCTAATGGTACACTACATTTGTGTTTCGCTTGTCGGTTCTGGCAAGGTAGAAGGGTTGTTGGTAGAATGCACGGAATCGTGAATTAGCTCCAGTGGCTTTGAGTGCCGGATTTCCAGAGCGTTTCACAGCGTAGTGACGATGGAGTGGTACAGCCTCGTCAGCCCAAGCATCTGTAGTCGAAAAAAACGTATGCCAATGTTGAAAATAATTGAATTCTTAGTGTATTTAGGATTTAGCACAGTGAAGGATGGGAAGATTGCAGGATAATTGTAATTGATTACAGATATCATCCCTCAAATCAAAGAATATGTAAGCTAGGCTTAAGGTTACCCCGTGTAAAATAATTGTATTGCTGTGATCTGTTATCTGTAATTATTTGAGATTACATACCTTTGCTCATTCTATTTAGATATGACTCAATTTTGTGAAGAAAATTGTGAACTCAAACAGAATAGACAAAATTACAGAAGTAGCACAAAGATACGCACCTTAAGTGCAGCTGTACTTGTGTGAAGTAAACTGTTTTTTTTTAAAATCCTCAATGGCGTTTTAGCATATAAGGCTTGTTTAGACTAGTCTATAGTCTATACATATATTAAGAATATGTATACAGTACAGTGTAAACTTGCGACAATATAAAATCATCAGCGGCTGATTAACAAGTAAATAAGACAGAAGCCAACCAAAATTATAATATTAAACTCCAGGAAGCGAGAATAATCGATTATTTTTGTAAAACCATAGAGTATATCACGGATTGACTTGTTTGTTCCAAGTTTAAGTTATCTGCGACGGAATTAATTAGTTCAATTTACTAGATGCGTTAAGATCACAATTTTTCTTCTGTAGCAGAAGCTCACGACAGGCAAGTCAAACTCGTAAGAATATTCTGTCAGGCCTCCGGGCTTGAGCTACCAAAGTTCCATAAATGTAACAGAATGTGTCTTCAACAGTAAAGCGGAATATTCTGAATTTCATCACGTTAGCTCGTTGACTTGACTAAACTTTGAAACGAACAGGACAGGAGAGCAAAAGTGCTGGAGAGCTCATTAGTGAAGTGGAGCATATTGGGAGAAAGCGAGGGTGGGTTAATTGCGTGAGAAAGTGACTTTCCAGAAGAGGCTGAGCCTGGATAAGGATTGTTTCCGTAGTAGCCCAAGTCGAGTGGCGGGTCCTCCTCGTCCTCGTCAAAGTCGGCTTCATGTCCATGTTCCATCTGGACTCCGCCTGCATAGCCACCTTCCTTGGACGTGAGCAGAGCCATCAGACGCAGAATCTTCTCCTGCTCCTTCTCGCTCTTCCCGCCTGCTGCTCCGTCAAATCCGTAGAAATGGGACAAATCCAGCCTGAAACGGAAATTGGCATATAAAATCCAATGTGAAGATCATTTTATGTCTGCATAGATATAGTAGCTATTTAAAAAAATAGTTTAAATTCGCTTACTTTATGATACCTATATAGATTATTTATACTGTTACGAAAAGCATACGATCCAAATTCGTTAATTTCAGATTTGGTTGGATAATTTTGCAAAGCCTTAGAATTTTCCAATTAGGTTCTTCCGTACACTTCTCTTCGTCTTGTAAAACGATTGCAAAAAAAAGTTTAAAAGTGATGCAAGGCAGTACCGCTGGGTTAGTGAGGATACTTACATATATAAATTCATACGTATTTAACTACGAATAAGCATTACAATGTGTGATCATGATCAGTGATGATAATATGTGATTCAGTTGATAAGATAAGAAGAAAAGCCAGCTAGTTTTGAGCCTGGTGATTTTCTTAAAAGTTAACATTAAAAATACTAAAAACAATTTTACCCTGCACCAGAACCATAGCTTCGTCTTATTCGGGGCTGGATTTGTGGCCTAAACCCACTGAAGTAGCTGTCACTTGTTTTCACTACAAGAATACAAATTAGGCCATTTCGATTTTTATATTCACAATTCAGTTATTTTTTATTTGAGCTAGAATTAATCATAATTAGCATTACCACTTGGAGATGAAAGCGAATCAGTTGCTTCATTCGGTGTATTTCTCATTCCCGATGCGGAAAATTTATTCCTGTTGGTTCAAGAAAATGTAAATACGTTTAAACGCCATGATAAAAATATGTTAAGGTTTGTATGGACTGAGACCGGTTCGGATTAAGCTAATACTTCTGCAGTTTGCAATTATATACCCAATTGAGGCAGTAATCAATCCATGCACGGTCAGGGTTTCTCACTTCTAATGTTCTTTCCAATCGTGTGTTGGAATTCTGATGTAGCATAGCCGACCCTGATACAGATATTAGCTGAACAACTATATTTGTCCTGGGGTATATTCTATTTGGACCTTCATTGAATGTATTAAAACTCTCATGTGCACAAATGTTTTTTCACTTACTTGAATGTTGATTCTAAACTCAAATACCAATGGTGCTGTTTATTTAAAGGAAATTTTAACAGTTTCAATTGAATGCTAAAAATAAATGTAATAGAAGACTCGATCGCAAACTGTTTATTTCGATATTTAGGGCGATCCAGTTGCTGCAGAAGAAAATGAGAAGACTTTTGGGTAAATGCGTAAAATTTCGGTTAAGAATCAATAATTAAGTAATTGAAATATAAATTGTTCCAACAAGTTTTAAATATAAACTGAAGTTTCCACCAAATATGACAGGAGACAAATTATTTGTCCTGGGCCAAATACAAGCAAACCGTAAAATATTTTTTTTTTACTCGTATTATAATGTTTCATCCAACAGAAGGCTGCTGCTGATTCCTAACTACAATTGTGTAACCAGTGGAAAATTGCTTACTCTAATATTTTATGTGGATGAATATTGCGTTTATTGAAAAGTAGTTTAAAGTTTGGTTCTGAGCCGCTAAGGCTAATTACGAAATGAATCATGTATGTAGTGTCACCGTTAGCCGTACAGTTTTTGAAAAGGACATTTTATGGTTCAATAGATTTTCATGGTTTTGTCACAGTACGCTTCACCCGAATGACCCACGATCACTGTAGCAAGAATTAACTTACCCGTCCCCTTCGGTCTCTCTGATGACGTCCTTCTGGCTCCTATATTCAGAACCAGCCGTTCCATTCTCCTTTTCTGGAAATACAAACTAACATAGTTATTTTGCTTGGACATATACGGCTGTATAAATAATTAAGGAAATCAATTTTGTGAACCATGCAGGGTGTGCTATGAACCAACAGCAACGTAATTAATAGGTAATCCGAGTAATGGTAACAGCAAGTGTTTATACGTGTAATCATGAAATCTTTCTGCTTAAAATTAGTAAACCTGTCATTCCAAAAACTACAAAACTCAAGATCAAAACTAACTTGAGCAGAGCAAGTATTAAGATGATGATGATCTCAGTAATTTGCTAACTTTTTGCCGATTAAAAACTCTTGTGATATCCTGCTATTGCATATGAGTTCGGGCAAACTGTATGGAGAAAGTACGGGAAAGTCCGGGAGAAAGTGGGCGAGAAAGTTAATGATAAATTTCTTAAGATCGTCTTGCTCCATGGATTGAAGACTTGAACCGGAAATTGAACGCGATAAATCACTGACATAACATAAATTACTACGTACAGTTGACGTACATTTGAATCTAATTACAGCTAATGTTTCTTCTGTTTGTATAAAATTGAATTAAAGCGAAGGCGTAGGTAGGTACTCAGCTTTAGGAAACTGTAGGGATATCACGTAAGCACTTGAGGTTGAGCAGCTGGGATTTGGTCGGAAATTAAAAAGGAAAGGTTGGCTTTCTCTACTAGACGCGTTGCAGAGAGAATAGCAATCCGCGCATAGTCTGAGATCATCCCACACCACTTAGGTACATCGTCACTGACTAATTTATGAAGCCGCTAATTGAGTGGGAATTAACTAGGCTTATAGCAGAGTGCTCCTGTTTTCGGTTAACCACGACGTTTGGCATTGGTTCGGAAATCTCTGCCCGTCACTTCGCATTAGAGCCGACAAACCTGAATACAGTGCTTCGTCCTTGCTTTCCACCATTCATTCTCTAATTTAATTATCCAGTATGGAATTAATTAAAGGGGAAATGCCATTGAGACACAATTTCTAGCTCTGGGTTTAATAGTTAAACTCGGCTGAGGTTCCTTCCTTTAGATCTAAGCCACAGTTTGTGGGTTGGGGTTACTACGAAAAAATTCCCAACAAAAAAATTCACTTGAACTTCTCCCCGTCAAAGCTACTCGAATAATCATATTAAAAAACTTTGACAAATCGAAGCTAATGGTATTAGAAATTCAATAACGTGATATCTAGCCAAGCCTAAACTAACGTAGCCTGAACACTCTAAGATAACTTTTTAATTGGATATATTATCACCGTACCTTCATGTAACATATTTAGCTTATAGAGATCCCCAAAACATGTTGGCAATATGTAGTTGAGTGAATTGCATCAAGCCTATTGCACAAGACATTGCTTCAAATCTAATGATGTTGAATGAAATAAGTTTTGATATCAAATATCAAAGGGAATAAGTTTCGATTTACGCTTCCAAGAATATTTAATCACCGCTTTAATGTACCAAAAAGCATATTATTTGAAGAGATTTGCAACTGCCGGCATCATAGGCGGCATCCGAAATACATACA